>JAVHNL010000494.1:0-25000 GCA_031216105.1 Dalbergia cultrata
GTTGAATGAACCAATTGAGTTTATATACATGTAGTACGATGCAGCAATGTGTAACTGCAACATGTGCACCAAATAGAAATCTATGACTAACTCCTAACTAAATGCTGACTAAGCTAAGGACAGCTAGCTCACTGCATCAACTTGTATTTCCTTCCTCATGCGTGTCCAAATTATGTTTCTGGTTTGATAGGTATGACTCATAATTAATTCTTAGTTAGGTATAGACACATAGCATATTATAAACATACAAATCACATAAGCTTAAAAAATTACACATTCTCATTAAAGATATTATTACACATGTCGTAGACTGTACTATTGTGAGGAGATTGTATAACCCTCCTTCTTCCATAGTCAAATGAGAATTAATTTTATTTACTGTTCAAATTAAATGGGTCGAACTTATAAGGACACGTGTGGTCTCATAAACTAATTTTCTCATCAATGACATGCTAGAGTGTTCAACATTAATAGCAATTTTATTTGGGGATATTGGTTTCTATATATTTAAAGGAAAGAAAAAGGCAAATTGTACTTTTTTTTGTCCCGAGAAAATGTCTTTCTCCCGAAAGTTTCTATTTCTGTAATAAAGATTCAGTAACTTGAATAAAACAGGTTGTTTCCACTTCACTATCAATCTTACTTATCTCGGACGTAAAATCATGCCTATTAATTTGGTTGTATTTGAATTTTGAGCTGCTTAACTTGATTGCCGTCGCATGTAATGATAATGGCCGCACTGTGACCAAATTAAACAGATCACAAAATTTTATTTAGCTGAGTCGTTGAATTGCCAAAAAATACCAACTTGATCGATGTATTGAAATATTGAAAAATAATGAAAGTTGGTACTTGTCAATAAAAATACTGTGACAAGATTATTATGATATTCAACTCAAAATTTAAAAATGCCACCATAGTACTATAAACATTTAAATTATTGTTATCCACTTCGACTTTTAGTTGTGTTTTCACAAATAAAAATGCATAACAAGTAATCATACTTACACAATAGAATAATATTATTTGTACTCACACCCCTCATATATTTGCATGTATAAGGCATTGGGTCGATAATATTGCAATCGAAATGTAACGCTCTAGAGTTGCTATGCTGCATACATACTTGTTCGCATGGTATGTGCAAGAATAAAATACCCTAATCCAAATGTGACATTTTTCTCCAAAGATCCATTTGATTTCTACTTTCATCTCTTGTATTTTTTGTTTGACATTTCGTGGAAGAAATAATAAGAACAATGAAAATAATAAAATCTAGTTTCCTGTGTTTACTATTTCTTTTGTAGAATTCTAGAAACAAAAGATATAAAAAATGAAAACGCAAACCCAAACTGACCTGAAATGTTCAAACTGCACACATTGTATACAAACACAGATAGTTTGTGCAAATATCTTCTATCATGTAGAATTGATCTGGTCTTCTACAGATAAGGTGTACATAGAGTTTCATGATGAGTGCTGGGGAGTTCCAGCTTATGATGACAAGTAAGTACAATGTACCCCGTTTGGTTTATTCTCTTTTCTCGGTTTCAATTAATATTCTGTCATTTTTAATTTGAAAAATATATATTGATCCCCAGACTTCGAGATTTTGTCAAAAAAGAGAAAAAAGGTGAAAATAAGTTGCTTTTAAAAATTTTTTAAACCAAAAAAGATTAAATGAAATCTAAATAATGTGATATGACTGTAATTATCAATAAAGAAATATTAACACAGAATGAAATAAGAAAACATACCAAAGCAAACACCCCCTTACTTTTCCTAGAAGTTCATGCATGTCTATTTATACATAGGCATTAGGCATTATTGATACCAATTCTCCTAATTGGTTGAATCATGAACCAGCAAATTGTTTGAGCTGCTTGCATTGTGTGGATTGCTCATGGATTACAATTGGACGGAAATTCTAAAAAGAAAGGAGACGCTTAGGTAACATTTCTTGTGCCAATTTCTAACATATAGTATTCATGTTGTTCTGTTTGTAACTACATCAACTAAGGTATTATTACATTATCGTTGACACAGGGAAGTTTTTGCCGGGTTTGATCCTAGTACTGTTGCCAAAATGGAGGAAAAGGAAATCATGGAGATAGTTTCAAACAAGGCACTTTCTTTAGCGGATGGCAGAATTATGTGCATAGTAGACAATGCTAAATGCATAACGAAGGCAAGTACACATATTTTATCTGATGTCTATGCTAACTTTTTTGAAAAAATATTATCTAGACATGAAAAATGGACAAGAATGAATACCACAGTGATAGAAAGACACAAAACATCTTCTAACATTGTCTATGCTAACTCTTTTTATGTGTGTCACTCTTATGCTCACTTATTTTTTTATGTTGAAATAATATGACTTTTCTTGGTCCTTTAGTGGGTTTTTTTTTATTTTTTTTATTGGTCTTTGTCTACAGATTGTGAGGGAATTTGGGTCATTCAGTAGCTACATATGGAGTTATGTAAATCACAAACCATTGATCAACAGATACAAGCACCCAAGAAATGTGCCACTGAGGAGTCCAAAAGCTGAGACCCTTAGCAAGGACTTGGTCAAGCGTGGATTTCGGTTCGTGGGACCAGTGATAGTTCACTCTTTCATGCAAGCTGCTGGATTGACCATTGATCATCTTGTGGATTGCTATAGGCATAGTGAATGTGTAAGGCTAGCAGAAAGACCATGGAGGCATATCTAACAAACACTGATTCACTCGCACAACTTTTAATTCGGTTTTGTAGATTGCATCTTCTTAGAGTGCGCCACGTAAAATTGTGCTTACTCTAATGAGAATACGAAGTAAACACAATCTTATGTGATACTCTATAAATATCTAATAATTTCTTGAGTTTTGGATTCATAATAACTCAGTTTTCCCCACTAGGCAACCGGCTAAATTAATACATCAATGTTTTTTCTTTTGGTATGTCCAAAATTAATACATTGGTCAAAATTATATTGGTTGTAATGAGGTATGAAATTAATACATAAATGTCATACAGTATATTTGATTTGTTATTGGGTTTTTGGGCCTCTTTTCTTCATGTCAATAACTGAAAACAAAAACGTGTGTGTTTTCAGATAGAGTGATTATCAAATATTCAAGTCCTCTGTTGCCTCGAGAGAAGGAAGATGTAATGTTCAGAGGTTTTTGTTTGTTATTATATGCTAACTGTTGCAATCAGCAGTTTGCTTATTGTATATTACCTCTTTGTTTAAATAAAGGATTAAGTTAGAAAAATTATACAATTATGACTAATTGTTAATCACATGCTTTGAGTACTATACATTTCATTGTTTATATGTCTAACTAAAATGCATCCATCACATCCCAATTTACCTAATGTATATGCAGTTTATCATGAAGTTTTCCCTTACCCACCAACCTTCCTTTGTTTGTTCTTACATTGAATACTGAAATTAGTCTTCTGAAAAAGTTATATAAATTTAGTCCTTTACAATTTAGTCCTTTACACGGGAGAGTGATCATTTTCAATTTTCAATCAAAGAATTAACCCAATTTGATGTCTAAACCCCTTTAAAACATGAAACAATTTTGTTCTTCTGTCCGTTAAATATTATAATGTGATCTTGTCAACGTGATTGTTTGAGTTGAAAGTATATTTACTGCAATACTTATTAGTGAAATTAAGATTTTGAGTATTAGAAAATAAGATAACAAAAAGACATCATTTTATTAGTTTGAGTGATTAGGATGACGAGATGAAATATAATTATGACACATCAATTACTTAATCGCTGATATCTAAGGGTTTAACCAAAAAACTAAACTGCCTAATATTTTAAAAGGTTGGGGGGACTAAAGTGCTAATTTTTTTAGAAACTAATTTTTCATATTTAATTTAGAGTTTTGCTTAAATAGAATTTAATTTTTATATATGTCATTGTCATCCAATCAAATCTATTTTTTAACATGACTTTTTAATTATTGATATGAAAGTCAATCATCTATACACATATATAAAGGAAAAACTTAAAAATAACTACTTTTTTAGTGTTCAAATTTTTATTTCAATTATACCCTTCTAATCAAACTTTTATTACCATCTCATTCTAATGTTTAAAACTGTCATTGTTGATTATATAATTATCTAAATAATAAAAATGTGACTTGACGGACATGACAATGCCTGATCATGCCCAACAAGTTGCTAGAATTTAATAAAATGAATATACGATGATCTAATAATTATATGAAAAAAACTTTACATCGCAAGTATACTAAAATAAAATCCGCTCGAGTAAATGAAAAAAAAAAAATGAATAAGAGTTTTGCGATGATTTTTGCCAAAAAAAAAAAAAAGAATTTCTCTCCATCGCTCTTTTTTCTCCCCCCTTCGTGTTCTGCTCCTTCTTTGCGACCCTACTGCCCCAAAACGTATAGCTTGCGGATCCTCAGCACGTGACATGCACGCGCCTATCTCTACGGTATTTGGGGAATTTTTTGTACCGAGAAACTTGAAAAATGTGAATTGGGAATGAACATGATTTGTTGTTCTTCATCCTCCTTCATGATAATCACTATCACTTTGGTTTCGCTGATTTCAGGAATATATAGCGTTTCTTGTGTTCACTTGCGCATAAGCTGTATGATGAAATGCATTAATTGCTGATTAGCTGTCATGTCATGTCACGGATGAATGATCCACTGTGGTAATTTCTAAATTCAAATGGGTAAATTTAAATAAGCATGCGCACAAGTAGAAGTAGTAGTAAAACTTGAATAGGAAGGAAGTTGTCTTTCCTGTAAATTTGATGTTTTGCTATAGATTTGCCTTTCCTATATGAAGGTTTGTTAATGGAAATTTGTATTGGTGTTGGTGCTGTGTTTCTGGTCACTGCAGGAATCAGGTTAGGTTACATCCATCCATGTATCCTGATCTGCTTTTATGGATTCCATTTGAATTCTTTATGAAAAGAATACTTGTTTACTACCCTGGCAGGAAGACCACGGATTTTTTTTTTTTTTTCACCCTGAATTGCATACATTTAGTTGCAGGGTGAAGTTATAATTCTGGACTTTCTGCAAAGGACCAAAAATTAAGGGCATGTTTGGTTTCCGTTTATATTTTCTATTTTTCATTTTTATTTGTTTTGTTTCTAGGATTTTGTGAAGCAAATTGTGAAAACGGAGATGTTTTCTTTTTCTGTTTTCATTATTTCCTTCAAAAAACCTTGAAAAATAGAAAACATAGAAAATAAAAAACGAAAAATGAAATAGAAACTCCCCTGCTTATTTTCACTGAAATATGGTTTGTTTATGTGCCCGACACTGCACTAGTTTGCATCTTCATTGTTTTGCCGGCTGGTTTTGGTTTCCATTTTTCTTGTTGACCAATTATCATAAGTTCATATCATTATCATTTTTTCTTGGTGCTCGCTTTCTGATATTTGTTCATGTTTGAATGGGTGATTGTTTTGTTGACTCCAAGATATTGAGAGGTGCAAGTTTAGGTGAGGCAATGTTAAGGGTACCAACAGAAAGAAATGTGATTTCCATGGGCTTGGAAAATGGCACTCATAGTCGCTCAGGAGCAAGCTAATTTAGAAACCAATTGCTTTGGATGATTTATAGCGATGGCCCTTGAAGCAGCAGCATTTGAAAACATATGCCCTTCTCGCTATATCTGCTTCAATATACCAAATCCATCTTCTTCAGATTCACTTCTCCGTGTTGCCGTGCTTGACTCACCAGTCCAACCCACTGACTTGCCTGAAGTTGGTGCCATATTAGTTCCAGAAGGCCGTGAAGCTGATTGGATCTTCTCTACTGAATTGGGTCATCTCCAGCTTCTCTTCAGTACTCCTGGAATCTCCCGTTTAATTTTGATAGGAAACCAATTGAAGGAGGGTGATCTTTCACCTCATATTTATCATCGTCCATTAAAATGTTCATTGCATCAGCAGGGATTCGAGGTGTGGTCAAAGCCTCTTCTCCTGGCTTTGTCTCCCAGATCTTTGTTCAGAGATGGCATCCCTGAGATACCTCTTTTGAATTATGAAGATAATTTAATTTCTAGTGTAGTAATCCACGAATGTGTTGGATTTCTTGTTGGAGAAATGTTGGTTGAAGATGTCGAAATTGAAAGTGAGAGTGATGTGCATAGTGGTCGTCTTAAAAGGGAATTTCGAAGGCGATTGAGGTTCAAGAGGATGCCTAATTTGATTCAAACAGAGATTCGTATTGTTCCATCAACAGATTGTAGCCATGATAGTGTAAGGATTGAAGATGTGGAATTTATGCCTGATCATTGTGTTTTGGTGCACCCATACTTGGCCCCAATGGTGGCTAGTCTTTCATTGATCAGTGAATATGTTGAGAGACAAATACAAAATGGGTTTGAACCAAAAGCTTTATGCCTTGGGGTTGGAGGTGGGGCTTTGCTTACTTTCTTGAAAACTCAATTGAATTTTGAGGTCATGGGTGTGGAAAGTGATAGGGATGTTTTGAGGGTGGCAACGGACTATTTTGGATTGGAAGGTGGTAAATCTGTTCAAATTCTTATTGGAGACAGCATTAAATTTATAAAGAAACTCGCATTCCGTGAAAATATGAATGGTATTAGCTCTTTTGATGGTTCTGAGGGTAATGGTTTTAGCCACTTGTTGGATCCTGAGGTTAGCCATAACTTTGATGTTGTTATGGTTGATTTGGATTCAAGTGATATAAGAAAAGGTATGAGTTCTCCACCCTTGGAATTTGTTAGAAGGGATGTCCTTCTTGCTGCTAAATTAGTTCTGTCTGAAAATGGAATTCTGGTTATTAATGTAATTCCTCCAAGCAAGTCCTTCTATGACAACCTGGTAAATCATTTGCAGGAAGTTTTCTGTGAACTGTACAGGATAGATGTGGGAAACGGTGAAAATTTTGTTCTTATTGCCACAGTGTCACCTCAGTTGTTTCCTGTTGAGGATTACAGTAATTCTTTTTTTATGAGACTGAAATCAGTCATTCCAGAAGCATGCATAAATTCCATAAGCAAGATATAATGTCACTTTGTTGAGGAAGTGCTTTCTTAAAGACCATTTCTCTCCCAGTTTCTGCATTGTAGTACTAAATGAACATGTGTCATTGTTTCTAGTGTAAATATGTTGTTTCTTGATTACTGCTCCAATGCTCTCAGCTTCTGTTATCTGAAAGTTGTACTTTAGCTAAAATTAAGGAAGCTTAATGGCAGATTTTTTTCATAGCTTAGGATATTAAGATGTTACCTCTGCTTTAAATTGCTACCGAGCGTGAAATAATGGCATATGTGAAACAAGGGTTCAAGACTTTGCAACAGACAGTATTATAATTGATTGTTCTGAAGGTTACCCTTACTCTTGTATATATTTCAAATACTTTTGTAAGCCAAACATTACAAATGACCGAGACATTTTTAAATTTGAAGCAAATTTTGCTGTCATTTCTTAAGTAAACATTACATGTGATAATGAAGTGTACGAAGTTCCCATTTTGTTATTTCATAAGATAAATTTGTATCTACGTTTAAATCATTGGCATGAGTAAGATACAACTATTGCACACTTTTTTTTTTTTTTTTTTGGGGAGGATTAACTTGATTGAAGAATTAACTTAATAGCTTTATATTTTTTAAATATCCACTTGATAATATATATATATATATATATATATATAGAGAGAGAGAGAGAGAGAGAGGGGAAATAGGGATTTATTCATAACATTTATAAGGAACTTAGACTACAAATTCATACACAAGACAATACAAAATTTTGATATACTTTTAGCCATGAAACGAAGATGAAAATTCATTTGGTCTTCCAACTTGTTTATGTAAGTTTGGGCCGACAGTGGAAGTTGGATAAATTTCTCTTTAAAGTAGCGATTATAGGATTTAAATGTGGACATTGTTTCTGTGAGAAAGACAAGCACATATAGGAATTATGGTAGCACAGTCCTAAAATAATTGTGAGAACGGTGCATTACAATTTTAAATCACATTATAAAAAGATGTTTCATGATTTGATCTTCCAGTGTATATGTTTCAATCTGTCTCCAAATAATCTTAAGGTCGAGCGTAAAGAAGTGTTCTCATTTCCATAATTTTCAAATAGACAACATTCAATAAAACTTGAGCCTCAAGACTTTCCACGTCAAACATTTGTCCAACACACATATTGGGTCATCTTGATCCACTTGTGCAAGTTCCTGAGATTATTATTATTATTATTATTTTCTTTTTATTGTGACTGATTCATATTAAAAAAAAGAGTGTCTTCACTCTATTCCACACTCTTAAGTCAAATGCATCTTAACACCTATATGATGTTTAGCTCTGCTATGTTCATGGATAATCAGACATTGATGCTTGATTAAAAGTGTGCATAGATTCCTTGCTTTACCTGATGAAATTCAAGCAATAAGTAGCATCACACTGCTGTAAGGTTAAACAAAGTGTTTCAAATTATATTCTGAAGATGTTTTCACTCAATGACTCAATAAAGTTGAACAGATAAAAATAAAAAAAAGTTGTATCTCTAACATTGCATGGATCCATTTGAATTGAAAAGCCAAAGAATTAATTTAAAAAGAAATGACATTGGGATAATTATTTCCATATTGTTCATTGTTACAAAGTTATAACTTTTTTAAGAAAAAATTTAAACCGAGAAGAAAAATCATTCCAGTCTAGGATTTCGACATATAGAGTTATACTTCTTTGTTAGGTATAATTGTAACGATAATTTTTAAAATTTTTCTGAATCTTACTTATTAAAATTACTCACGAAGTGGTGTTTGTGGATTACATCCTTATATCAAAATCAATATTGTGCATGGGAAAAAAATTGCACTTCTCGTCACTTTCATCAGAAATGGTTCCTATTATAAGAATCAATTCTGAAAATTTTCAACTAAACAATTATAATTCTATTGAAAGCTCTCCAGGATCAGAAAAGAGAGGTGCCATTACTCCTTTCTATTGATGTTGGTGAGGTGCCATACATTAATGTCCACTAATTACCAGAAGTGAATAGGACATAAATATATTATATTGTGGCCCAATTATTATACTGAAAATGTAGTTTTAACCGATATTCAATAGAGATCATACAAACATATTAACCCGGGAATGATTAAAGTTTGAAGTACGCGTGTATTAAAAAAAAGATAAATATATTATGTCAATAAAAAAATAAATATATAAGATGTTATATTTAGTATCAAATTTTGGTGATCAAGTAAGTTTTAAAACTTAGGGTTTAGCTGTACTAGGGTTTAGCGCTTTGCCTTGTAGCATGTGCTTAGGACTTCCAATGTAGTACTTTCCTTTCATGGTACAAAAATGTTATGTAATTATACATAACATTTAGAGGAAGTCTCAATGAGATACTCTCGTCTATTATTAAATGAGGTGGACAATCCAATCATATTCAATAATAGATACAATGAGAATGTGCCAACAAACGCAATATATCATAAATATTATATATAAATATCATATTCTTCATATTATCTGTTAACGGTTGCTTCTAATTAATTCCAAAAAGTTTGTTACAAGATATTATCTCAACTTGAAAATGCCATTGCGAAAACCTATGGTATCACTTTGCTTTGAAATGTTAATTAAGGGGACAAAAAGACAAGTTTTCAGTCCCACTCTAATTCATTTGCCTTTTCCTTTCCTCCTCTATTGTGTATCATTATACCTTGCAATGCAAACCATGAAAAGCTTCACATTAGGACACACTCACTGGCCAGCCTCATGACAAGTGATAATATAATATTATGAGAAATTCAGCCACGGATCAGGCTGCCACTTCATCGAAAGTCACTTTCCAATTCTCAGTCAGACCAATCCCTAGCTACAATAATTTGTAGGATCATTTAAGAGATATAATTTTATGACAGTAATTACATGTGCGATAAATATAATGAAATAATGTATATCTATTTTTACCATTGTCTGATTAAATGTCTTTTTAATGTTAGGTATGATCTCCTCAATGGTTAAAACGAAATTACACTCCCAAGCAACAAGAATGAGTACAATAGTAAACGAGCTGAACTCTAAAAAAAATGACAGATTCAAACCTTGAAGAAGATAATTATTGGGACAGCTTTTTAGTTGTGGCAATGTTCAGGGAGAGACATACATTACATATCTTAAGGCTCACTTTAAAGTTTAACGTGGTCAATTATTTTTTGATTAATTTGTATTTATATAGAAAATGTTAATCCTAGCCAGCTTTTTTTCAGTATAAATTACCAAGGAATATCTATACTAAGCTTGTGTTTGATTTTGGGTAAAAATAAGGGCTCATATAAATGAAGCTCAGACACACTATTTGGGTGTTATGTCTACGGATCAAATACGTGTCTATATTAGATCTTGCATGACACATCAATAACACACACATATATATTTAACTTAAAATTTATATTTTCATACTCTAACATAGAAAAACAAAATATATATAAATAAGGTTATAAGAAAAAATAATACATAACTTTTTTGTTTATAAAAAATAAGGCATAAGTGTATATGTCTTATACAAAATAATATTTTAAATAATATATCATTTCTTTAAATTTTTAGGTTTATATATGCTGTATCCATATTTTATAATTTTTTAACTTTGGTATAACTTTCATGTTCGTGTCGCGTTGTGTATATCCTGAGTCTGTGTCAGTGTTTGTGGTTCATAGATAAGTATTGTCTTCATGGATAAGATTTGAGTAAAATACGTGCGCCATTGCCACATATATAAAACCCAAAAATATGCACTCGAGCAACAGCACCATGCTTTTGAGGTGGTTTTTTTTTTTTAACTTTAAATAACATACCACACATATCTCAAAGTATTACTTTATAATTTGAATGATGGAAGTGCTTGAGCATTTAAATATAGCACTCTCTCATCATTAAGACATAATTAATAGACCTTTAAATAAGTTAATGAATCAACTTTGGCGTGTTCTATCTCTAATCTGGATTAACCACATCAACTTATTTGTAAATCAATTAGAAAAATCTGCGATAGAAAATATTCTTACGTGATTTAACTAATATTTCCTGTGCAAATTCATCACTATGCCATGACAACCATAGTCCAACTAAGTAGATAATCTAAGATGAAAAATCTGATAGCCGGCCCACCAAGAAAGAGGGTTGTTGGAACTTACACGATCAGTTGTCAATACACCACCAAATCTCTTTTGTTTATCCTATTATGTTGCAAACCTTGAATATAAGATTGTTGAAATTTGATAATGATGTGATGTTGTGATACACCCCACATGAGAGACCATAGAGCATCCTTCTTAAACACAACTTACAAAAACTAAATTAAGTTGCTAAATTGCTAATTATTTGTGGGTTGTGATATGCTGCTTGTCAAAGAGTAGAAGAGCCCCCATGCATCTTCATACTTTATAGTACTAAATTGACCATTGGTAATCTATTATAACCTATATAGATTGTGAAAAATTACTTCTTTTAAACTGATATATGATATTCAGCTTTTCACCTGCTGCACTTGCAAAAGGTATTAAAAGTGTCATTTGAGTATGATTAAAATGATAATTGAGAGTAGAAAATATGGTGGTAACTGTGTTTCTCTTCTTTTTTTTCCATGGGCGGGAGATTTGGAGAGATGATGAGAGATCACACATTGCACATTCGCATCAGAAAAGTGATTTAAAGAAAAAGGTAAGACAGCTCATGTCCATTTCTCAACACACAAAAATAAGTCTCAGACAAGACATGGAAAATATCGAAAAGAAAACTTGCTTCAACTCTTATGTTGGTTGAACCATATACAAAAAAGATTTCCTGTCTGTTTTGACGGCAGAAAAACAATTCAGATTTGGTTGCTGACAACCGACTGTACAAGGAGAAGGATATTTTATTAGATATAAAATTATTTATATAATATTATTTATTATCTTAAATTTTTAAAAGTTTTTATTATCAAGTGGTCAAAGATTCAATTTTTATTATCTCCATTATAAGAAAAAAAATAGTTTACACATAAGTCTAAAAAGTGATATTCGAGTGCTTAGCGAGATTTTGGATATAAAATTATTCGTGTATCACTATTTATTAGTTTAAATCTTTAGGAGAAATTGTTCATCACATATTTGAGAGAGAGTTTTGCTATTTTAACACCCAAAAAATGAGTATTTATTGAGACATCCACTTTATTATTATTAGATATGACGATGATTCCTACTTATTTTATTTACTTATTATATTTAATAGTGATAAAGTAGATATCTTAATATATCATAAGATTGAGTCACCAACTTTTAAATATTAAAATAGAAAAACTTTTTGGCTAGAGATGTGACTCACAAACAGGTCAATAATACGTGTGGCCGGTTTAGACTTACCTGGAAGCTGCACAACACAACAAAGCAACAGAAGGAAGGCTCCAACAGTATTGATGATTCAGGTGGGCTCCAAAGTCCAAACTGATGAAGGACAGCTGAGTGATGGTTCCTCCAACCCAACCCTATCCGGGCGCTTCATCAGATCAGACGTGCTTCAAGATAAGGAGAGTGTGACTATATGAATCATTCTTTTGAAATTTATGACAAAAGTTCTTACCAATGATGGTTATTTTGTCTATTATTAAAGCACTTTACTTTGATAATATTATTAATGTATGATGTTTCACTTTATTAACTATGCTACTATATTATTTGACAACCACTAATGCTTGATTTTGGTGCATACCAGCTACATCACCCCACAGACCAAATTGGAGTTAGTGTAATCGAGATAAAACCAATGTGTTAAGTAAAAAATTTGAGTAAATGTTGATTATGATTCTCGAAATTTTAGCTGTACTTCTTTTTAGTCTCAAATAAAAAAAATATCAATTTAATTCCTTAAAATTGTAAAATAAAAATTATTTTTGTCTTTATCTATACTAATGTTGAAACTAATTTGAATCACTAAATAAACTAATTTAAATAACTTTTTTCTAATTTCAATGACAAAATTGGTATTTTCCTTACTCGAGAAAATAAATGACTCAAATATACAATTTCAGGAATTAGATTTACTCATAAAAAATATGTACATATCTCATTCCTCACCCTACGGTCCTGCTTCATCTGAGACTGAATAAAAACTGCAGTGTGCAGAAAGTAATGCATTGAAGTTGGTAAAGTTGGATGACCATTTCTAGCCAGATATGTAGCTTCGCCAGAGAACTAAAAGTTGATGAAGGAATCAAATTAAAAACAAAATGGGAAAAAGGCAATTCATTATATACATAAGTTTCATTTCACGATTTCATCCTACAAATTATTTATCAGACAACACAGTGTGATTAAGAGAAGACGAAAAGAAGAAATGAAATCATAATACCAAACTACAACCAATTCTACTTGTCCTAGCACTTGGCTGATGCCAAGCATATTTACCGCAGCTCTCCCTAAACCTCACTCCCAACTAAAGCACTCATCCACATCTCATCATAAACCAGAACTATCCTAACAATCCTTCACTCCCACAAACCTATAAAACCTTATTTTCTTCATTTTATAGTCACTCTCTATCAGAACAAAGTATATAGCTCAACTTCAAAACTGGCAAGAAGTACCAAGCCTTTGTACTCTCTGCCTGTGACCTCTGGTTATTGATCTCCTCTTGGCGAATGCCGGATACAGCAGCTCTAGAAACTTCTCCAGAAACATTGTCCATTCATCATCAGTCATATCTGCCATCTTCACAAAGCTTATGCTTGCAGGAAGCTGCTCATTGGCACTCTTATGACCAGATGATGAGTTTGCAAAATAACCACCATTATCTGCTTTAGCTCCTGAATATACCTGCTGTTTCTGGCTTGGCTCACTTAACATGGTGTTTTTCAGTGACACAGAAAGTTTCGAAACAGTTGGGATTGGTTCCTGACGGGTAAAATTAACAGGACCCTGAGGATAGCCTCCATCACTTTGCTCTTCTTCCTCTTCAATGCTCTCATCAAGTTTCGAGAGAGTGCTGCGAGCATATGCATTGCCAAATACAGGCTGAAAAGGTGATCTAGTTAGAGGATCAACCATTACCATCTTTGGAGTGAAATCAGACCCAACTTCATCACAGTCTATATCAAACTGGAAGTCATCATCTCCCAAGTCAGTCCTGGGAGATAGTTCTTCCCTCTCCGCCAACATCTTTCTTGCCTCCAAACAAACAATCTCCAATTCACTGGGTTCCTCCTCACCTCTGCGAAACTCCCTAGTCATCATCTCACCAATTTCAGCAAGACAGAGACCAAAAGCAGCAGCCTCCTTGAGGAAAATGGTGCAGAGTACTAAGACTCTCAGACAAGCCTCTCGAATCATGGGAAGTTCGGTGAGTAACATCTCACAATCTTGAGCAGGATCCAGATTTGCAATGTAAGAGAGTTCATCCTCAGAGAATGGAATTGAAGCCTGAGGCCAATGAATCCATTCGAAGTATGGGTCCTCCAAAGCTTCTGGCAGGCAAAGCCCATGATCAATAGGAATTAAATCTACCTGACCAAAACTCTCAAGCTTTCTAACTAACAAATTGCCAGCATGCCTATCCGTGTTAAGAATCCTAATGTCTAATATCCCTATACGATGCACAGCAGCAACTGGGAAGCTAGATGTCCCGTGGTCACTTGCATCAAAATCATGAGGTATGAACTGCTGCAAAGATGCAATCTTGCTAACCAGCTTCTTCCTTTGGGTGTTGTTCCCATTGACCCCCTCATTTACATTAAAGATTGAATGAGTAATCTTCACCAAGGCAGTTGGAGGCACATTTGCAAAATGATCATAGTCAAGAAGATAAGCTGCAACTTCCCTGAACCCCGTCTCCCCTACCCGAACTGACCGTTTCAAACCTGGTTGTCCAAGAGCCTTACCAACAAAACCTTTCGGATTGTTAGGGGCAAAAGGCTCCTCATCTGTTGGTTTCACAATTGCAGCACTCTCACCTCTGCTGTTCAGGAAATAGTAAGCACCCCCAAGCCCACTATTAACAGGAATTGGATCTATCCCCATCTTAATTGCCTTCACAATATCTTTGACCATATGTTTCATCCTAACAAGACTATCCGACTGCCCTAATATCTCAATAATACCACTCTTGTCCCTTTGCTGCATATCCCGTCCAGAAGGCGACAAGCAGGGAGTGGATGAGCTCCTGTGCATAAGGTTCCTCATAAGAAGAAGGGGCGAATCTTTCCGAACAGCACTGAGGTCATTCTTCAATACCATATCCCCAAATGTCAGCGAGCTCTGTTCAGTTGGGACATTAAACGCAACCTGCAGCCTTCTCTTCACAGTATGTGCATTGTCACCGCGATCTAAGTCCATGCTCAGGACAAACCCGGTTTCGGTTTGCACGAAAACCCGTCTCCTCCCAGCAGGTTGCCTCTCTTCTTCCATGCTCATGTTTCCTCCATGGTACTCCCTGCTGATAGTGCTCCTCAACGCTGCCACCGCCATTTGGGTTTGAACAGGGCTGTCCAACTTACTAGACATGAACTGGGGCAAAGTTCGGGACAGTTTTCACAGATGGCAACAGAGTTGGCGGCGGCGGCGGCGGCGGTGGAAGAAAGCTTCTTCCCTCCCCAGAAGTTGCCAAACTCCAAAGCCAACGGTGATTGCAAGATATCAATCCCCTGTTCCCCAACGATCATTAATCCAAAGGGAATTGATCCAAAAATCACCACAGATCCCAGAGTTAATGGAAAAAGCGTAGGACTACACCAAGAAATGGAGATAGATTCTAGCTGCTTTCTACATTGAGGCCATCATCATACCCACATGACAGAACAATAAATCTGCACACACAAGAACATATTCCATCAAAATTTAGACCCACATAACAAATCACAGCTAGAAAATAAATTGAGATTATCTTATTTCAAGATCAAAACAGCTTATTATTAAAAGGCTTATTGACAAACCCAATACTTCTTGTTGCCAAACAAGCTCTTAAATAGGAACAATCCACAAGATCCTAATGCAAAACACGAAAGTCGAATCGAGTTCAATTAATTTTCAATAAAAGACACAAATTGATGCAACATGTAAACGTAACCATGAATATCACATTGAGAAGCCTCCTTTAATCAGACCAAAATAACAATCATAGTTCTTTTTTTTAAAAAAAAAAAAGTG
Organism: Dalbergia cultrata; assembly: GCA_031216105.1. Taxonomy (NCBI): domain Eukaryota; kingdom Viridiplantae; phylum Streptophyta; class Magnoliopsida; order Fabales; family Fabaceae; genus Dalbergia; species Dalbergia cultrata. Next base: position 16,170 of record JAVHNL010000494.1, read on the forward strand.
AGTTTGTGTTGGCGATTTTTATGGTACAAAACAGCTTATAATCTTAAGCTCCACTATCCTAAAAAATTAATCGATTAGCAAACATGCCTTTAGTGTGCATTTGGATTTAGCTTATTCTAAGATCAAAGCAGCTCATAATCAAAAACTTCTTGCAACAACTTTTGATAAAAAGAAAAAGAAAGAAAAAAAGATGCGATTGTTTCTGTTGCCAAAGACAGTCTTATATACTGTAAGAACTACTACTACTATTCACAAGATCCTATAACACGGCTCCGAGTTCAATTAATTTGAAGCAAAATACACACAAATTCATGCATCTACCATTCAGTTCCAACATCTAACAGTCATCAATTAATCATTTCACACACACACACACACACAAATAATAAATAAAAATCTCTCAAGTATTAAAAACAAAAACCCATGAATATCAAATTCAGAAACCTCTGACAATTTTTTTTAATAAAAAAGAAAGATATTTTTCAAAAAAAAAAAAAAAGCTACAACTCATCAAGCATTTAAAAATGATTGATGACAAAGCCTAAGAAACCGCAAAATCCAGAAGAGAGGGAAAAACAGAAAACAATTTCCAAAAATTCACAGAAAACATTATAAAAAGAAGCACAGCAAGATTTAATTTATTGATACTCCAAGATTCATCAAAGACGCTGAAAGAATGCTTCGAAAATTTGAATTTGAGCTGAGAGGAATTTTAGAAGAAAAAAAAAGATAAAAAGGAAGAAGAAGAAGAAGAAGAAGAAGAAGAGGAAGAAGCGTTGTTGGAAACAGGTGAATGAAGGATCCAAACAAAAAAAAAATGTTACCACATGATGATGATGATGATTGTTGTTGCCATTGGGATCGAAATCGGAGAGACGAATCGGTGCGAGAGTAGAAGAACGAGTCAGTTTTGGATTGGACGACTCGTTCCGAGTTGGTGACTCGGACGGAGGTGTTGTGAACAACAACAATCAACAATCAACAATCAACAATGGGAAGAAAACCCCCCCTCTCTCTCTCTCTCTCTCTCTCTCGATTCTTGTGTGTGCTTTTTGTTTTTTCGGTGCTCAGAACGTTCTTTAACCCAACGAGTGAACGAAGCCAATGGTTAGGGAACTAACTATGGTTAGAATTTGACCGCACTCCCTCCTTTCTCTTTCTATTGTTTCTTTCTTTTCTTTTTTTTTTTTTTTTACACTTCCTTTTTTAGTATTCACAAAATTAGGGGAGACACGGATGGAAAAATAAATGAGAAATGTTAATAACATTTATAAATTGTGCCGTGTAAATTTTACTTAAATAAAATTCACTTCTTATCTAATGATATATGAGATATGAGTTGATATACTATTTTACACTTATAAAGTACAGACAATATAACTCAAAATAAATATATGTTAATTTTAGGATTGAAGAAGTCCAAATCATAAATTAAAATACATAAAACTAGAGTTTAAACTCTTTCTAACGTATTGGATAAAATTACGTGTATATGTATATATATTATTATTATTATTATGTTGCGAATGTTGAGCTATACTTTGATTGATATAAACTTTAACCTTGAGCCAGACGCTGAGCTACATAACAAAACCATTACTTTGTCATTGGCTTAAACCATAATTTGTCAAAGTGTAAACTAGAACTACACTCCCCTAAGTAAAACTAGGTTACTGTTACTATTTATTTCACTTTCCTCGTTTCTCCCTCTAATCTCTATGCTATGCTATGCAATTTGTATGGCGAGTGGAAGAGTCTAGAATTTGGGATGAGGGACCGTTGGATCCGGGAATGAGGAGGAGATAGAAGCCGTTAGATGAGATGAGGTGGCGGCAAAGGATTGGGAAGGTGACGTGGCAGTGTCAAGGTCAAAGGAGGCAGTGTCAGCGAATGAAAGGGACGCTTGATCGCAATTCTCCGGACCGATCCGATTGATGGATCAGAGACCGTTGATTGATCCTCCATGGGCGCGCACAATGGATTCGCGCCTTCTCAAATGTCCAAAAAGCCCTCCTCCATGGCCGGCAGGTCTGCCCTTTTTTTTCTTTTTTTCATTTTACTCATTCCATTTTAGTATGTGCACATGTAAGCTTAAGATCTTCCAAGAATTTAATATCTATGCATTCATGGTGTTAATTTTTTTTATATTATTATCCGATTATATATTATATTAATAAAACAATTAAATTTTATATTTTATTATTTGAAAAGTCATACAAATATGATGATTTAATTGAATGATAATGGGTAGAAATTAAACTTGTTTCTGATGACCCAATGCAGTTAGCTTAATAAAAGTGTGTTAAGTTCTGGATGAGTTTTATTCATAAGGTCAAGAGTTTGAAACTTAAGAAGTTCTCTTGGAGAAGGAGTAACAATATTCCACCAAATTGGAAAAACAATATCTCCCATTATTTCATTTATTTATTTATTGAGTTTTGCTAGCTGATACCTAAGGAAAATAGTTAAGAATATCTAAAAAAGCAAGTTTTGAAACTTAGTGTTGAGCCTGATATATGGGAGATACAAAAATTCATTTTTCTAAGGTAAAGATTTCTTGTTTTGTTTCCTTAATAATTTTTCTTAGGCATTGGTCAGCAAAAATCCTTATTTATTATCATACTAATGTTTGTTTGTTGATAAATTTAATGATGTTTATTGAATGTATGAATAATTGTTCATTTATATATTTTTTTCTTCCTTTGTAGTACTTATTTAGTGTATTGCATTTTTTGTGATTGTACTTTTGGACACTTGTAGATATATATTGTGTAGCACTCTTTTCGTCCTTGAATAATTTCCCATTTGAAAAATTTTGTTTATCTAAAAATAGTTATCTATTCTAAAAATTTAAGTAATATTAATTATTTCTTTCCAATAATATCCCTATTAAATACTATTGAAAGATGAGAAATATAGTGGAGTAAGGGAGGGAAAGTTAGGATATTAAAAAGAAATAACAATAATTTAATAAGTTACTTTTAACTTTTTCTAACTTTGATTTTTTTTTCAACCATTTTCTTATTTTAGTTTGCATTTAATGCTTTATAGTCCTTCCACTCCACAATATAAGTTTTTAAGATTATACATATGAATTAAAGTGATGATTAGATCTCATTGATTTTTTAAAAAATAAAAATAAAAGATAAAAATATCATTTATCATTGATTAAATTATCTCCTCATTAATTAATCATACTCATATCTGCCCATTCTCACTCATCATAAATATTAAGATAAAATATGCAAAATATAATTAAGGGTCAAATATATGCTACTCTCTGAATTTTAAGTTATGTGTAATTTAAGCCATAATTTTTTAAAATGTGCATCACAACATTCTAAACCTTCCAAAATGTTAAAAAAAAAAACTTTTACTTTTCAAACAGCACAAAACTTTAAATCATAACAAAGTGGTGGGTTGTACACACTAAAAAAAATCAAAGAGTTAATTACACATGAAAATTCACAGACATGGTGCTGGGTTATATAAATTAGAAACATCAGCAAATTAAGTGCAGATAAATCATATCTTCAACTATTGCCAAAATTATGCTAAGAGGTATTTTACACAATTTACAAAGTTTTGGGCATTGAAAAGTTATAATATAAATTACACATGACCTAAAATTCAAAAAAGTAAAATACATTTAACCTAATAATTAATGTTTTCTTAAAATATGAAAATAATTTATATTTTGAACCAGACAAAAAAAATCCAAAAACAACTTATATTTTGAATTGGAGAGAGTATGACCAAAAAAGCCATTTTTAATGATTTTGTATAATGAAGATATTAAATTGCCACAATTTATGTCATGATTATTATCAAAACTTACATTATTGAGTTTTTGATAGATGAGTAGCTATCCTAATCTTAACTTCTTCAACAATTAAATCTAATTTCAGACAAAAATTTACATTATTGCTAATTATATAATATGCATCTTACATATTTGCTATAGTTCAATTGAACTCAAAAAAGAAAAAAGAAAGGGGATAAACTGAAAACTACCCTTCAAAAATATAAAGGGTATACTGAAAAGTGGAGGGTTTCTTGGTCTTCTCAGCTAATATAACTTATAAAATGCTGTTGACTTTGGCCTATTCGGAGCACTTGATATTATTATTAATTTACGGGGTTTAGCGGAATCACCGCATAATCAGGCCATGCATTAACATCTATCAGAATCAAGGCTACTATAATTTTAAAATCGTGCTCGTAGATGATGTTGCCTGTTTGACTGTTTGTACTTGTCATTTTATCATTTTATTTATACTTAATTAAGATACCATATTTCACTTGTCAATTGTACTAATTTAATATTTGGAATTACCTATTTCATTTAAGTTGCGATTTTTCTAATAGAAATACTCATTCCACTCCAAAAATTCATTCTTTCCTAATAGACACCCTCTGACAGTTATGGCTAAAAATTTGGTCTGGGACAACCTTGTTTATGTCTGAGACAACCTTTAATCTTACGACTGGAGATGTAATTTTGGTCAAACAAGTGGTACTTTGCTTTTTGGGTCAGGAACAAGTTGAACTTTGAAAAAGAGGATATATGACCCATTGCCCAGGAAATGGTAGGCCCATTCTTTTTCCAAAGATCTTTTGGTCAACCCCCAATGCTTAAATAGTTAAAGTATTACCAAAAAAAAAAAAAGGTAACATAAATATAGCAGAGTACGAATAATAATAATAATAATAATAATAATAGTTAATATTCATTTTAATTCCTGATTTTTCACTTATGAGTCATTTTAATACTTTTAAAATGAGTCATGAAAGAAAATGAGGGACTAAAATAAATATTAATTTTAACAATAATAAATGACCTCTTCCCCCATCCCCATCCCCAGCACTTCCAGACAATAATTCTACCAAATTTACACTTAAAAAAAAATCACATTTTTCACATGAATCACTTTCCTGCAAATTGAATTTTAAACAAAACCAAGCATGCAAAATTAGGGGCCTGTTTGGTTCAGGTTTTCCAGTTTTCAGTTTTCTGATTGGTTCAGGTTTTCCAGTTTTCAGTTTTCAGTTTTTGTGAAGGAAAAACTGAAAACCGATTTCAGTTTTCAATTTTTTTCAGTTTTTCCTTCACAAAAACTGAAAACTGAAAACAACAAAGCAAACAGGCCATAAAGAGTCATCATCCAAACTTCAAGGTTCTGCACACTAAAATTCAAACTTATCTAGAAAGACACCTACCAATTCATGATATACCTGTGATTTAAAACATGTGAAAAGTACATAACAATGAGATGAATTGTTTGCAATTAATTTCTCAGAATATAGAAGTCAAGAGGGACCCAAAAAAAGAAAAAAAAAACTAAAGGTTATGGACTTCGATGTGGGGCATATACTTCATTTGTGTTACCAACCTGACTATCACATTATACAGAGATCAGCACTTCAAAAATTAGACCACTATCATTGTAAAGATATGAAAAAATCTATTTAGTGACTTCAAATGATATTTTTTTTCTGTAATGTTAAGTTCAAATGAACTAGGATTAGAGCTCAAAATTATGCCTCTTGGCTGCAAGTCTTTTTGGCTTTCTCAACAGCTACATCATAGTAATGCAGTTTCTGCTGAGATTGAGGTTGAGTTACTAATGAACCAAAACTAGAGCGCAAGTTTTCAAAAGCATCTAGAAAACTACTCCTCTTGACTGGAAGAAAGTTTCTTGGCCTTCTCAACAGCTTCTACATAATAATAGAGTCTCCAGAGGGTAACATTATCCTGCAGAATATCAGCATCGTTAGCATCTTATAATGTTAATCCAGATCATATACCATATCCCCAATTAGACTGAGCACATAATAACGCTACCCAAGTACATATGTGATATTCCCAATTAGAGAACTACCTCTTTTTCCAGATCAACAAATACTTCATCAGCACTTGGTTCTTGCATAGGCCTACTTTGACAAATTATGTTGGCGACACGGTCAAGATTTCCAGCTGGTAGTTTCTGAATTAGTCTCTGGAGCTGTTGTTTCTCATCAAGGGTCATGGGCCTGTAAGTTTTTAAGTATAAAAAGGTGGAAAGTGAGAAAGACAGCTAACAATAATATATCACATGAGATAAATATTCGATTTTACATAACACTCTAGCCTGATCCTACTACTAATACAAGCCCATGCCAGCCGACAATAAGACTAACCCTAATATTGTTACAAACTCAAGTGTTATTTATTCAAATTTTATATGTTATTATTTTAATTATTCATTATATTGAATGTTCAAACTCTGCATTAATATGGTAATATATTTTAGTTGGTTGCAACTATTTTGAGCCATCTATTCTTAGATTTCACTAAGTTTAATTTTGATGCACTTACAGTTTAAGAAATTTACACAGATATCCAATCAAATCTATCAATTTGTATGACTTTCAAATAATGGGGTTGGAAGTTAACCATATTTGCTAATATGGCAATATATGATTACATGAGTATGTAAAACTTCTACATTGTCAGTGCATCAAATTAAATCCTTAACTAAAGCTAGTACTGGCAGCCATAATGTTACTCGAATCATAGTAGGCCTACGCAACAGATGTCGACCATAAGACAAGTGAGCACACCCTCTTGAAGAAAACAACTTGTAAAGCTTAACAAGCAGATTAGAGATTATTAGTACACAAGCTAATCCAAGGAAATAACGAGTTGAGCACTAGAGCACGGTATGTTCACCATTCATGTGAACCTTGTGACTATCGCATGTGGGATAAATATTAAGTTTAATGAGTAAGATCCACATGATAGGAAATTTCAAGCCAACAATGCATTTTGTGCTAGAGATGCCACTAAAGTTCATCAACGATAGAAGATTTATTCCTTTGTTTATTACATTAAGATTTATAGCTTTCTTACATCAATGTCAACTCATCTCAACAAATATGACAAAGAAAAACAATAAAGTATGCAACAATCAGCATTCAACATATATCCACATAAAAGTATAAAACATACCTGCACTTTGACATTACAGCATCAAGAAGTGTCTCCAGCTGTTGTTCCATATATTCTAACTAAAAGCCAATCATCAAACACCAATTAATACATACAAGACATGCTTGCGTATATATCACTTAAAACAAAGACTTCAATTTTTCACTACACAAATGACAAGACTCACACAAATACTATGATTTTGATACAAACATATAAAAATTAAAAAAGATGATCATGAATTGACACACAAAGGTTTCAGAAAATTACTGTTCCAGATAGTTCATTAGAATATTTCTTCACCATCTCCCGAACCTCCACACTATCATTCTCCAATAGAAACTGAAGATCATCATTCACCTAAATGGAAAAGGAATAAATTAATCAATTTGTGACATATTTACGCACATCAGGTACACTACATGCATTACAATAAGTACAATCAGACCTCTAATCTAATTAACTCCTACCCATATTTTTACCATCTTCCTTATTTGATACTCTAGTCATGAAATCTTCATTTTGTCACACCAAACATGTATTAACAATCTCAAATTCTTGTAGGAAGTGTTTGGAATTTGGACCTCTTCAATTTAAGCAGTGTTGATTCAAAATTTTCCACTTTCTCTCCTAATTTTAATCTGTTCAAACAAGCTTTGCACAAAGCCTTTTTTCAAAATGACAGTGAGAGGTGGTGGACCCTTGGGATTTCTTCAACTTTAACCACATCATAAGGAAATATGATGAGTGCCATTCTTTAACTTTGTTTATCCTTATTTAAAAAATAATTATTATTGTAGAAAGTTCCCGGTGCTCTTCATTAGATATAAAAATGAGTTTATTTGAATTATTAGTTTCAAAAAATAAGTTTGCATAATAATTTTGTTGTATTTTTTTTAAAAAAAAAAAACTCTGCGCTAAACCTGCAGTGAAAGCCCATTGATACAGTGATCTGGAGGCTGGGTTTTGGTTTTGAGTTGGAAACCAAATAATCAATGATGCGAAAAAAAATTTTAACTATAATTTTTCCTAGGAAAAAATGGACTAGTTCAACTCAGCAATTGACTCATATAGGTCAACCAGATCAAGATCCATTTTCTGGGTTTTTTTTTACCAGGATTTGGAAATCCAATTTTTGTGGGTTGACTAGACCTGCTGGAACTCTGGTTGTCTGATTTTCCAATTCAACTAGCTCGTTGGATTTGAAAAAAAAAAACTGTGAAAACCTCTTATGCATCAAAAGGTGCATATGATGTAAGAACTAGTTTCCAGTCAGTCATACCTCTTCATTCTCCATCTCAGTGCCTATGTCTGAACCCAAGTGAGAATCATTGCTCAGCACCTGATCAAAGTTAACAAAAACTCAAAAAGTAAGATACCAATTTTATATAATTGTATAGATTCAACATGAGATATGCATGTTCTTGCACTTGAATATCATTTTTGTTTATATATAAGAGGCACAAGCACATATAAGATTGGGGTGGCATATTCTCAAATCATTTTTTTCTTTTCTCAATAAGGAAATTGGATAGAAGTTTGTATGGATTGCAAAGCTATTCTTGGAGAGAGCCTGACTACCCAGCACCAAATCATGGTTATGAATGTACAAGTTATGAGGAAAGTGAAGAGAAGCAGTCAAGATAAGGCTTCAAGGATCAAGTGGTGGCAATTGAAGGGTGAAGACTTTCCAAAAAGGACTTGAGAAGAAAGGAGCTGAGCGACACAAGGAAGTGCCAAATCATGGGACTAGATGGCTCAAGAGGTAGGAACTGGACCTATAATCAATAGACCTTAGTGGTTAGGAACAAATATTAGTATTAGTTAGTTAGGAATTATTAGTATAAAACAGATAGAGATG
>JAVHNL010000495.1:0-25000 GCA_031216105.1 Dalbergia cultrata
CCTTGGACAGACAATCTGTTTGGATTCTGTTTAGATCAAAAGTTCAAAGTTCAAAACTTCATTTGACCTAGTCAAAGTTCTTGAGAACTTGTTTGAAACGATTGAACAGAATGAAAGGTATTGAAACATGTTAAATTTAGATAACTAACTTCATAGAAAGGGCTGCAGAGTGGGCTTCTTCATTTCAGAATTCTTATTATAGGGAAAGACAAGGAAATTGGATTTCACTTGTACGAAATTGTCTAGGAAAGTGTTGGTCCACATGTGACCAACTTTAGTAAAACCTTTCCATATCCTTCCCACGCCACCCTCTTTTTAGAGCTATACGTTATAAGAGAAAATTGGGATCCAACCAAGGGAATAATCTTGCTTGGATCATAATTATTATTCCTTCTATGTTATGCATACCAAACTAGGATTTGACGGCTACTTTCTTCATTATTGATATCATTCTGTTCAACTTGGTCTATCCAAATGAGAGATAAATGTTGTATTAATCAACAAAATGTTGTGGGTATAATTGCTGGTTAATTCAACTTGGTAGATATTGATGGTGGTTGTAAACTTTGCTCCATATGGTGTACAAATGATTGCACCTTACTCCTCTCACAAGGCCCTTTAGGAGAAACAAAGTAATGTAAGATATAGAACTATCATGAGAAAATATCTGTCAGTGTTTGGCAATCTTTCCCACTATGGCACATTGCTTTTGCAATTGCTGTATAATGTCTTAGAGTAATTGTTCTATCCAGAAATTGTTATTAAGGATTCATACTCTTCCTTTTCTTTCATTTCACTATGTAGCTAGGCAGTGGCTAAAGATGGAGAAGCATTTTGGGGATCCTTTGTCTGCTGATGGTGCTGCAGGTACTTCCTCTTTCTTCATAGTTCATACATGATAGTGATACATACACTCTTCTGTGGATTTTTTTTTTTAAATAAAGTTTTCTTGTTGATTTTGAAGGCCCGTCTGAGACTTCATCACTCAATATTCCAAAAAAGGCTGGTAGCAGTGTGTGGGGAATACCACGCACGAGTGATGTATTTCACGCTTCAACTGATGTTAGCTTGTTTTCCAGTTCTCTACCTGTTCTTCCACATGAAAAGTGTAAGCTTGAGATGATGTTTCTGATATCACAGATAGGTATCATTTGAAATGATTATTGAGAGCTTTTTTCGTTTCTGTTTTGTTGTTGATTTGCAGTAATTTTGACTGATTCTGAACAGTATGGTCAAGCTGTTGATGATAACTTGTTAACACTGGATAAAGTTGAGAAAGAGGATGAGGAAAATGATCCTTTTGAAGATTTTGAAGCCAATGCAATTGGAAACATACTTCCTGATGATGAAGAGGAGCTTTTAGCTGGGATAATGGATGATTTTGACCTTAGTAGGTTGCCCAGCCAACTGGAGGATTTGGATGATAATGATCTGTTTGGCAGTGGAGGGGGGTTTGAAATGGATTTTGAACCCCAAGAGAGTCTTAGTATTGGTATGCCAAAGTTAAGCTTATCAGATGGAATTGCTTCAAATGGTATTGGTCATTATGCAATCCCAAATGGTGTGGGAACAGTGGCTGGGGAGCATCCCTATGGAGAGCATCCATCAAGGACATTATTTGTTCGAAATATCAATAGTAATGTCGAGGACTCTGAATTACGAACCCTATTTGAGGTATTGTACATTTACCCAATACTTCAATAGAATTACTATTAAACACTATTTAATGTGTTTGGTAATCATGCCCTTGCTTGTTTAGTTACATACTTTTACTCCGTCTATGACTTAAGATCACTAATTGAGGTGTTGAATATTAAGCCAATCCTTCAATTTGTCTATCTTTTAACACAAAAGTTGTTGGTAGTCATGCTCTTACATTTTTTGGTACATTCTTACTCAATTGGTTTACTTGGATATTACTGAGTATGTGCTTAACCTTTGAATCTGTTAGGTTCATGAAATTTTGATTGAGTAATATTGTCTAATTTTGTCATTAAGCTTGAAACTTAATAAAGAGAGTAAAATCATCCAGTTTATGAAACAGTTGATGTTTGTTAGTTTTCAATGGTTCTCGTGATACATTCCAAAAGTTTTGGAGAGAATAAGGAGGATAAAACTTCGGGGCAGTGTGTGGTTTGTTCTGTGCTTTGCATATCTGGTTGGATAGAAATATATGCATTAAAAATGTGTTTCTTTGGCCTTGTATATGTTCTGGATAGGGTTATGTTTGGTGCCTCACTTTGGTGTTCTGGACATTGTTTAGGGGAAAAGTAGAGTGATCGCTTTTCTGATATGGTATAGATTGTATAGTTGCTTTCAAAGGTTTGTAAGTTCACTGTTTTCTTTTCTCTGTTTTGGAGTATATGCTATTCTTAACTATCTCTTTTGGTCTACTCTGAAATCTTTTTTTAATGGGAAAGGGGTTTTCAAGTAGTTTAGGGTTCTGGCTAATTTTATAAATTTCTTATTTGCATATGACTTTCTTGTTTTTCTCCTTTTATTTTTCTATAGTTGTTTATGCATTCTTTTTTATCTTATTTAATAGCATTATGGGGATATCAGAACTCTGTACACAGCATGCAAGCATAGGGGCTTTGTTATGATATCTTACTATGACATTCGAGCTGCCCGTACTGCAATGCGTGCGTTGCAAAACAAGCCCTTGAGACGAAGAAAACTTGATATTCATTTTTCAATTCCTAAGGTATGATTTTATGGTATCCATTAATGTTTGATTGATTATCCTTGCCGTTGCTGATGTGTCATTCATCTTTTTTTCTGCTTGTTTCAGGATAACCCCTCAGAGAAAGATATTAACCAAGGAACTCTTGTAGTGTTCAACTTGGATCCATCAGTATCAAATGATGACCTTTGTCAAATATTTGGAGATTATGGAGAGGTCAAGGAGGTATAAACTTGATTGCTTATATGTTTACCTGTTCATTCAAATGTATTTTCTTTATTGCTTAAATTTCATTTAGCGCATGGAGTGGTTGTAATTTTTTGTATTAAAAATACAGATCAGGGAAACACCACATAAGAGGCACCATAAATTTATTGAATATTATGATGTTAGAGCAGCAGAGGCAGCTCTTAAAGCATTAAATCGAAGTGATATTGCTGGGAAACGCATAAAACTTGAACCTAGTCGCCCTGGTGGAGCACGTAGAAAGTAAGTTGTAATTTATGTCCGGTAAAGATAATTTTCTCTTTTGATCTGGTTTCTTTATTCTCATTCTCATGTGCATCGTAGAAAAGTAGTGTCATGCTTCAAAGTTTTGACAGGAGGTGGCCCCTAGAATATTACAAAGATTAATATTTATCCCTTGAGCAGATGTTAAGTTAGTTGCTTGCAGTAGCTAATTAGTTAACTGAAGTTGTTTTGGTGGAGAAAAACTTCGGGCACTAACTGACTAGTAAGTGAAAGGTGATAATATTTTTTAAGTTATCCATCAACTGATCAGTCTTATATGAACTGCTCAAATAAGCTGGCACCAACTCATTTGGATTTAAAAGCAAATTGCCATATTGAGTGTTGTCATCCTTTTATCATTTCTTTTGCATAGGGACTCGAAGCTTTAGTCTTTTCATCTCTTGTACCTGTTTTTATTTTTCTCAGTTTAGCATTTATCCTTATGGGAATGGCAGTTTTATTTTCTACATAGCCTATAGAAGACTATTATAGTGATGCCTTTTTCTCTTTAGCTTGATGCAACAACTGAGTCAAGAGCTGGAGCAAGATGAAGTGCGGACTTTTAGACATCAAGGAGGTTCACCTGTGGCCAGTTCTCCTCCTGGTAATTAGCTCTTACTGCAGTCTTGTTAACCAAGAGCAACTATGGCTATGTCATTTTAGAAAGGGTACCTTCTATTACAGGCTAACTTATTTGGCAATGTTTTGTCAGGCAACTGGGCACATTTTGGCAGTCCAGTTGAACACAATCCATTAGGTTCTTTCAGCAAGTCCCCTGGTTTGGGTCATGCCAGCCCTATGAATACCAACCATTTGCCTGGACTGGCTGCAATTCTCTCTCCACATGCATCAACCTCTACCAAGATTGCGCCAATTGGGAAGGACCCTGGAAGGGCTGCAAATCAGATATTTGCAAACTCTGGATCAACGCAAGGAGCAGCTTTTCAGCATTCCATGTCCTTTCCTGAGCAAAAGGTGAATGCAAGTCCTAGGCCTATATCTACTTTTGGTGAATCAAGTTCAAGTTCATCAAGTATTGGAACACTGTCTGGCCCTCAATTTCTTTGGGGAAGCCCAACTCCTTACTCAGAGCATTCAAACACATCTGCCTGGTCTTCATCTTCTTTGGGGCTTCCGTTTGCATCTGGTAGGCAGAGGCAGAGTTTCCCATATACTAATCATCACAGTTCTTTTCTTAGCTCGGAGCCCCATCATCATATAGGATCTGCCCCATCTGGCCTTCCTTTTGATAGGCATTTTAACTACTTCCCAGAGTCACCTGACGCTTCTCTCATGAGCCCGGTTGGATTTGGGAATTTAAATCACAGTGACAGGAGTTTTACAATGAACATGGGTACTCGTGCATCTGTAGGAGCTGGTGTTGGTCTTTCAGGAAATACTGCTGAAATTGGTTCACCTAATTTCAGAATGATGTCCCTTCCTAGGCATGGCTCATTGTTCCTTGGAACCACTTCGTATTCTGGACCAGGAGCAACTAACACCGAAGGATTAGCTGAACGTGGTCGAAGTAGGCGACCTGACAACAATGTGAACCAAATTGATAGCAAGAAGCTGTACCAACTTGATCTCGACAAAATCATCAGCGGCGAAGATACAAGAACTACTTTAATGATTAAAAACATTCCTAACAAGTGAGAACAATTAAATACATATCCTAGTGAAGTGCTTACGATAGTAGCAAACTTGATTAGGGTAGTAATTGATGAATTTCTTGATGGCTCTCTGTGATTGCTTTTAAGGTACACTTCAAAGATGCTGCTTGCTGCAATTGATGAGTATCACCGTGGTACCTACGACTTTCTCTACTTGCCAATTGACTTTAAGGTATATTCATCTGAAAATTCTTTTTCACTAGGGGTGATGGATTTCTTCAGCCCGGATGGCTTATTTCTCAATGTCTGTTTTTGCCTGCAGAACAAGTGTAATGTGGGTTATGCTTTCATCAATATGGTGTCTCCTTCACACATCATCCCCTTTTATAAGGTTTAAATTCTATTCCCTTGCCTTCCTGAGGCCATATTTTTCTGTTACTCTCTTTAAACTTTCTTGTGCATTGTTAATTGATGGAAGGATTTCTTTAATGTGTCATTGTATCACGTGGAAGGATGTCCATATGGAAATAATTGATTTCTTCTCTTTCAAATAGAAAATTTAAATGCTTGATTAAAAGATTTTTATTGATAGTTTCTAGTAATTTGCAAGGATTTAACTTGTCATGGTTTGGAGAAGTATGTATATTTCCATTTTAAGAAGTCTACCATGGATGTCTATGCAGGCATTTAATGGAAAGAAGTGGGAGAAGTTTAACAGTGAAAAAGTTGCCTCACTGGCATATGCAAGAATACAAGGAAAGGCTGCACTTGTGACTCATTTTCAGAACTCAAGCTTAATGAATGAGGATAAGCGGTGCCGGCCGATTCTCTTCCATTCAGAGGGCCAAGAGACTGGTGATCAGGTGACTTTTGACTACAGCTAGTTACAATTACTAGCTGACTCCGATACGTTGATATTGATCTTAGAACTCTTGTGAACTTAATTATGAAAATGAAAAGTTGATTTAGAATTGGATATGATTTATACTTTATACATTGATCAATTAGTTCATTGTTGTTTTCATTTCAAAGGCTTCTCTGACTATTTCTCTCTGCTTACTATCTAGGAACATTTCCTATCCAGCAATTTGAACATATGCATTCGTCAACCAGATGGGTCTTGCTCGGGTGATTTGTTGGAGAGCCCAAAGGGCAACTTAGATGAGAAGCTAGAATAAAAAGATTAACCATTTGTTAGGCATATAATTTTCCTGGCCACAGTAAATGCGGGTCTAGGAATGCTAACTACTGCATAGGCAATCTTAAGATGTACAAAGTTAATTCATCAGAAAAGATTAAAAAAAAAGGGGTGGTGTATAAAGGGTGGAGCAGCAGCAGGTTTATCAGCTGCATGAGACTCTGAACTGAACATGTCAATATGCTATAATTATCATCAAAGGGGAAGAAGCAGGGAGCAGTTTGTTCATGAGTAGAGAGAAACCATTGCTGTAGAACCAGCGGAAGAGAATAAGGTGGAGCGTGTGTATTGCTGGATGGTAAATGTCTTCAGCATCATGCATGCATGCCAGAATGTGCAGGATGACCCCCGTCTGGGATTTGTTATTTTTTCTTCTCCTAATTAATCCTTTGTTGAGGCATCGTCCATTGTTGCAAATGTGACTGTATATTGAAAAAAAGGGACTATTATGTTTGTCAATGTTGTTTTCATGAAGCCAAAAATATATATATATATATATTAATGTATGTACAGATGTACCGTTGCAATTATGTCAGAATATTGTTACTGGGCACTCTGAATGGGGCTTCTTTGAAGTACTTGGTTCATTTCTATTATATGAATGTGCCACCCTCCTCTTTACAAATATTATCATGTAAGATTTTTAAGTCTGACAAGTTTTCTTTTCTTTGGAATTATCATGATACCTTTTCACAGTACCGTGTGTGGTACAATTTGTGCACTGCTAATATAGAGATTTGGAAAGCCATAAACCAAAGAACACGATAAGCAAAATTCTAATCGGTTTTTCTATTTTAGCTATCACATCAAGAGTATACTTGATTATAGGGTAAAAATAGAAAGTAATTTTTCATGGACATGAACCTTGTTTATAAATAATTTACTTCAACTTTTGATGCCAAATCATATATCATACATATCCTAAAAGAGAAGCTAAGTAGTAAGGTTTGTGAGCCACAACAACAACTAATCTTGGTCCAAGTATGTAGAATTGGCTACTTTGAGAAAATTGCTTCATAGCTATATTGTTTATTCATCCGCACCACAATCCAGAGTGTGTGTTATTTAATTCTAGAAAGAGGCCTGGTGAAACCTCTCTGTACAATAACACCATTAACCAACATCTTAAATGAAAATTCAAGTGTGTTGGAATTGAATTCATACAAGAATCTCTTTGAAAAGAGTTGTATCCCGTTCTCACTCAATCTTCAATTTCTTACCCTTCTCTACCAATGGCTGATCTATTTCCCTCTTTCCATGGAACAAATGTCTGAGTCCAGCTAGAATGTCAGGCACTTCATGCTTAGTAAAATTATTATGAGCATGCTCACCGAGAAGTGCCAGGAACCTGTTACTGTGCCTGAAGTAATCATATGTTGGCAACAAAATGTTTTCCCATGATGTCTTTAGATTATCCCTTAACTGCTTGTCGGAGACAAGCCAGTTAGACAGGAGGTAGCACATGTCCTTAAATTGCAGGCTGAACAAATTGTGCTTGTCTATCATATCCCATATCATCGACTCATCATTGCGGCGGTTCTGCAAATTATTCAGCAACTTATTCCACGAGCTTCTTTGGCAGTCTTGAAAAATTTCCAACACTCTTGCTTGGTGCGTGCGGATCCAGTCTCCACCCAAAACAACCCTTGTCCTCGGTTTTATCCAAACCCCAAGATCAGGGCAGAAAAGGTAGTTGACTAGCGGGGTAATAAATATTAAATATCTAAAATCATCAACTGCTGAATGTGAGTTGGCTTCTTCTTCTTCTTCTTCTTCTTCTTCAGTGATTGCTTGGTTTTGATGAATATCGAGAGCTCTGGCACGCCTAGTTCTCGATCTTCGAGAAGCTGATCGGCTAGTTCTGGTTCCTAGTGAAGAAGCTCTGCTAGTGCTAGATCTGTATCGTAGTGAAGCTGAACCGAGTGCTGCAAATGAATAGACTGGAGCGATAGCTGCTTGGTTTTGATTACTGCCTTCTTCTTCGTCTTCTTCTGGTCTGGCATCAAGAGCACTGGATTGCAGTAAAGAAGCCGTGTCAATAACCACTTGAGGAGGCAGACTTTGGCTTCCATTTGGTGGGGCGTCGTCTAGATAGGAACGGAGAATAACCACGAAATAACTGAAACCTATCCCAACAAAACCTAACAAGGGCGTGATCTTCATGAGCTGCGTTATCAGAAGTCCACAGAAGAAATACAGCAGATCCACGAATCCGCATTCGACCTGCTTCGACATGCAAAGCGAGGTCGTAGCAAAGGCTGCAGAGGAAATGGGGGCATATGCATCTGGTTTCGTGTTCATTTTTCTATCGAGATAGAAGGAGTAGACGGTGGTGGAAGTCATAAACAAGAATGTCATGTGAGCTCTGTACTCGAAAATGCTCTGGTGTTGCCATGCCTTTGGGAACAAGATGGCGAGACAAATGATGGAACTGGACACGACATACGTACAGATCTTGAACGAGTTCCACTCACCGTATAGACGGTTGAAGGAGGAGCTCAGAGCGTAACAGACAAGTCCAACCACCGTTGAACCAACTCCCATGTATCTTCGCACCTCTTTCTGAGTCACTTGGACCATTTCCTTCTTCTTCTTCTTTTTTTTTTTTTTTTTTGGGAATTGAGTTGATTATTTGAGTTTGGTAGCGGAAAGCGAGGGGCGTGACCTTTAAACTAATCACAGTTGCTGCTTCCTCTTTGGCAGAAGTTGTTTCGAAGAAGGGCATGCATGGTTGAAAATTTCTTTTGTAAAAAACACGTACCTTTGGGAAGTTGTTTCGAAGAAGGGCATGCATGGTTGAAAAGAAGGGCAAGCATGACTGAAAGTCAAATACGTGTAGTCTTTGTAAAAATGCTCATGTCACTCAATTCTACTTGTCCACGTAATTCTTCGCACCGTTGCTTCCTCAATCTCTTTTATATGTATTAATATACTATCATAATATCATTGCTGCAATTTTTAATACCTATATAGATTAATTTCAACACTAAAATTATAGGGGATCTTTCTTACATGGGGTTGGGGGCATCATGGTCCGTGAAATGTAGGCCTTAGAAGCTTGTGTTTTCAAGTTATTGGTGAAGTTGTGAAAATTGCACATGTGACCAACATGAAACAACAAAAATGATAAAATTACATTTGAATCTGTATTTAATTTTTCAATTAGTATGTCATGGTGATAGTTGTGTAGTGGTTTTAATTAAATGGTTAGTGTTTACACATTTACGTTAGAATTTCCTGGTAATTTAGGTTTCTATTGATTGGTGATGTCTTGATTTTATAAAATGGGTTAAATGAATAAGTCTGATACTTTTCGTAGGCCCATGAAGTTAATGTGTGATCCGCTGTGGATTTTGGAAGTCACCATGCGTAATTATTAGGTTTGGATCTAATAGTAAATCCATTGAGTTATGATGTAGAAGTCAAATATAATCTAGGTTTTTGATGGACAGGACCAGGTTACTATACATATTTCATAATGGTAAATTTGAGTTCTAGAGATACCGGCAGCCGAAGACTAATCCCTCCGAGGTGTGAAGATCACCGAAGTGGACTTTGCCTCTCTCAATAAAGTCCCATTTTTTACACACTGCAGGAGTCGAACTCTGACACATGCTTAAAGGACCTAACCACTTTACCAATTTTATTCTATGTATTGGTGTTCAAAATTCCTAGTATTTGATCTGTAAAAAACTAACATGTGGTATCAGAGCACATTATACCATATTTGGAACCTTGAATTAATATGAGATTGATTTTTAATAGTGTTGTTTATTATTTCTATTAATCTCTTTTAAATCACTTCACCGTGGAATTGATAGATTAATTCATGAACTGTGCCTTGTTAGAATTAATCTCTCAAGTTTCCTTTTGAATGAAATTTCCTGTCTCTGGAATGAAATCACGTTACTGTTTTGCCCTGTCTTGTTCTTATTATTATTATTTTCAAAACTAAAGAACTGACCAAAAGATCTAAAAGAAGGGAATTAGGTTTTGCCTTGTCAACTATGTTGCTCGAATATGGGTACGGGATACAACAATTTTGTAAAAAGTGGAATACAGGTACGCCAATAATAATAATAATAAATCATAACTTTCATATAATAAAATTAGCAATTTCAAAATAAAATAACTCTAAATTAATATGATAAAACCATCCAACTCTAACCGTCTCGATCTCATCATTTCCTTCCTCATTAGTAGTAAAAAATAAATGTATTAATAGAAACCATAAGCTAAAGGGACAGCAACAACAATGGCTTTAATATATCAAAAAAAGAAAGGAATTAATAGAAACCACAAGCTAAAGGGACAAAGACCAGAAGGAGATAAAGATAGCCACAAAGAGAGTCATTGGAGAAGAGAGCCATCGGAGACCGTAACCTTGTTGCGCTGCTAAGCCGTTCCGTTGGTTACGCGCCACTACCGCCGGAGGTTGCTGCCGCCGCTGAGGTCGCTGTAGATCCACATCGGTGCAGATCCGCATCATTGCAAAGGTCACTGGATAGCCGCGTCGCTGCAAGGTGGGGTGCACCGGGGATGAAGAAGTGGACAGGGGAGAGGTGATGCATAGATGTGAGCTAAGGTTGACATGTGTGAAAGGAGTCTATACAATGGCTGTGTTTTGGGAACGTTTAAGAGAAACGAAAAAAATAAATTAAAAAAAAAAAGAAAAAAAAATCAAAACTGCTGTGTTTTGGAAAAATGGCGCACCCAATACCGGGTATACGTACACCGTGCATACCCAGACGTACCCAATTTTTTCTTTTTGAAAAAAGGGATGATGTGTACGTACTCACGCGTACCCAATGCATACCCGTACCCCACCTGTACCTAGTACTTCTTCATGTTGCATGTACGCATGCTTCAGAGCTTGTCATGTTACTGGTTTTGACTTTTGTCATCTTTTTCTTTTCCTTGCTTTATTTTTGCAACGAGCGGATGCCCTTGTGGCACAGTGCAGTGTTGTGCACTAGCAGGGGAAGGAGGAAGAAAGGGGGCCACCCTAAAAAATGGGAAACCAGATATTTAATTAAATGATATATATTTAGTTTAATTTAAATATTTGACGATTAATTATAATCTGTTTTATGATTGATAATTGATACAGACGCAAAAATTATTCTTTAATAATTATGTACTGATTTAGCTATTTATGGAATGTTTGGAATTAAATTAAAATTGATTGTTTGGGCAATTATTTATCCAAGTAAAGTGCTATACTAGTTAAGTGAGTTTTATCACCACAGTGGGTTGCTCACAAAATTTATAGAGCTTATTGTTTGATCCGTTTGGAATATTTTGTCACTTAAGTTGGTTATGAGTTGACACACCCATAGGTGGTTTGCTTATTAATTGATTCTGATGTGGCATATAGTGTCATTTAAATCAATTATTGGCTAGTTCACCCACATGTGGTTAGTCCATTAATTAATTTGACATAGCATGATATTTGGGAAGTGTTGACAGTGTGATCCTTCTGTCCATAAGTGTTGGATTTTGCAAAATAATCTATTTCTTTTAATTTTTATTATTTAAAGTGTAATATCCTTAATATAAATATCCTAAAGGGATCTTGAATGGTCTTTATCGTTGCCTTTAGGACGATATTTTAATTCCCATATATGATAGGTGAGAACTAAAACATAAGTATTAAGATATAGTTTTGTTCTTGTGTTATCAAACATAACCTCTATTTAGTATTTTACAAATATCTTGAGTCATATATGTCCAATTGACGTGATTTTTGTGCCGTTAGAAATTCTCTACAATTGCTATTTCTAGCTCGGAGGCCAAATTCCAATAGTATTGGGAGTTATGGATGAATTAAGTTGCAATATCTGTGTTGTCACTTGCATGCTCGCTGCAGCGAGAATAACTCATTACCGCGAGTTAATTTGAGCACAGAGACCCATTTTTGAGTGCATGCTCACTGTAGTGACCCTTTATCGAGTCCACGATGTCAGAAAATCATAGGAACATATTTTTATGCATTTTAACCCTCCCCCTCTATGAATAAACATGTTATAACACCCCAAATACTTTTGGATGAACCCTAGCTACCCCTAGTTCTCTCTCTAGCTCTGTCCATGATCAATTCTAGGGTCTCTCCAAGTGTTTCCAAGCAATTCCAATTGATTTCTACTAATTAAATTCTTTTAATAAGTATGTTCCTCATCATGTTCCCAATCCTGTTTATGAGTTTAGTTGCCTTTGGGGCTAAAGCTATTTAGTTTTATTTCTCTTCCCCAGTGTCACCTAATTCAATTCTCATGTCATTCCAATGATTCTTAGTAGTTGGGAATGTCGTTCCAAACTCAAAGGATCATGTAGTCAATGGTTAGATACTGCCAGCAGCATACGGTGGGTGGCTTGTAGCTCATGGCCATAATTTTTTGTTATTAAAAACTCATTCAAATAATCAGTTTTTTGAGTTCATGCCAGAACCCCAAGATATGCAATCTCCATTTTGTTAGCATGAAAATAATTTTAGAAAACCATAGCACCATACTTGATATAGTCTTTCTTGGAAAATATTTTTGTTTATAAAATTACAATTTTGAAAATAACTGTATTGATTTGTGAAATTATATGTTTGAAATATGTTGTTTCGATGTCAGTTTATGTTGATAAACAGAATACTGGAATTTTTATGAGTTTTAGAAATTTCAGATTTCTCAATTAAACTTTTATGATAGCTTTTAGAATAAGAAATTGGTGAGAAAAACAAAGCTGCAAGTTAATAGCAGTAGAGAGATTGTTAACCTTGGTATACTATATTGGCTAAGAGGGGCAATCTCCATATTATTCAAATTTTAGAAGTGTCAGCGAGGGACTGATAGTATGCTCGAGAGATATTCAGCACATTGAGGACTCATATCATCCAACCAGACGGCATGACATTTCTTTACTAATTGTTGTAGTTAATATAGAACAATTTTAGCAAAAGATATATGATTTCACTATTAGTAGAATATGTAGATATATCTATATGAAAATGTTTTTGCTTGCTGCATTATATACATGTGTGTGTGTGTACATTATTTGGTTGTTCCGTGTAGGTTGTGGATGAAGATTCATTCACTGAATTTTTTGTTTTTGTTTTTTTTATGAAACTCACATATCTTTGTTTCCCCTTACAGATACAATTGATGTTCTAGAGTCCTCCCATATATATCTTCAGTAGTTGTTAGCATTATTTTTTGGTGAGCTTCACTAGTTAAGAGTTAGCTAGTACTCTAGTACATTTGCAGACAGGATTCATGGATGATGCATTTATATTAGTATATGTTTATTTCGAGAAACTATGTAAATAAGTTTGTTAGATGTATGATCTAAGGTTTGGAGCAATTGTTTTATTTAAATGTTGTGTATGGATTGGTTTATAAAATACGAGACAAATCATCCAAATTTTATTCCAATTATGTTTATTTAGCATGTCATGTAAGGGTTTTCATGGGATTGATTCTCCATGTGCCAGTCATGTTCACATATTAGGTTGTGACATAAAGAAGGGTTGTCTTGTGAGTGATGTAGATCATTAAGAAGGAGACATAGGCTAAGAATTCTTTGTTTTTAATTTGGTAAATTACATTAGGTATTAGGGAAAATGTAGTATGAGGGAATAGATGTTGTACATTATTGGTTTAATCTTCCTTCATGATTAATTATGTAATTTTTAGCATCCTTAATATTTTCTAGGAAGTAGCTATTTATTTGAATGTTCTATAGTTTTATATTGAAAGAATAACAATTCATAATATCAAATAAGCCACTCTCTAAAAGTTGTCATAAATCAAAGTATCCAAACATAAAAGTACTTATTTTTGTAGTTATATTAATTTATGTTCTTCATTGTTAGATAAATTTAGAATAACATTAAGATATTAATTGATTCAATTCATTCTAAGAGAATTGGAATATCAAGTCTTGAATTGCAGTAATAAGTTTTGAGAAATTTGACTGATAATTGAATCGTGAACAAAATTAAATTAATATTAGACGACACAAAATCCATAAATTAAAGTCAGATGAACTTGTTTCTGAATATCGGCTCTCATTGATTGTTGTTGTTTATTTCCTTTCACTCAACTCTTTGTTTTTTTGTTTTGCGGGATTTAAATCTTATTAAAATCCTTTTAAATTACGTTTGCCAAAATAGTGACCAACTCATATGAACTAGCTAGTGTTCGAGGCAATGACAATGACAAATCTGTACCCACTTTTCATATTACTTGTAACCTACTTGATGTTAGTGGTTTTCGAAATTCGCTACAAGAGGTAATTCCAGGGGTCGTCAATGTCAGCAGGCACTTCAAAGTTAAAAAGCTCAGGATTATTAAACAATCGAGTCAATTCCATGTTTCCTAAGAACAAATCTCGGGGTCCACCTCCAATGTCAAGCACTTCATCATCACTGAAGTCATGAGGTGAACAGGCCTCAGTGATTGCTTGGTTTTGAATATCAAGAGCTCTGGCCCCCCTAGTTCTGGATCTTCGTTAAGCTCTGCTAGGTCTGGATCGTAGTGAAGCTGAACGGAGTGCTGCAAATGAAAAGACTGGAGTGATAGCTCCTTGGTTTTGAATATTGCCTTCTTCTTCATGCACATGGCTAGAAGACCTGGATTGTAGTAAAGAAGCCATGTCGTCAATAACCACTTGAGGAGGCTGACTTTGGCTTCTATTTGGTGGGGCGTCTTCTAGATAGGAACGGAGAATAACGAGGAAATAACTGAAACCTGTCCCAACAAAAGCTAACAAGGGCGTGATCTGCATGAGATGTGTTATCAGAAGTCCACAGAAGAAATACAGCAGATCCACGAATCCGCATTCGACCTGCTTCGACATGCAAAGCGAGGTCGTAGCAAAGGCAGCAGAGGAAATGGGGCCATATGCATCTGGTTTCGTGTTCATTTTTCTGTCGACATAGAAGGAGTAGACGGTGGTGGAAGGCGTAACCAAGAATGTCATTTGAGCTCTGTGCTCGAAAATGCTCAGGTGTTGCCATGCCTTTGGGAACAATATGGCAAGACGAAATTAAGAAACTTAACACACTGTACACAGCAATGTTCCACGAGTTCCACTTGCCGAATAGATGGTTGAAGGAGGAGCTCAGAGCATAACCGATCAGTCCAACCACAGTTGAAGCAACACCCACTTAGCTTCGCACCTCATCTTGCTGATGAGTCCGTTGGACCATTTTTTTTTCTCTGTTCTTTTCTTTTCGGGAGTTGAGTTGATTGATTAAGGGTTACATGGGAGCGGGCACTCAGAATAAGAGTTGCTGTACCTACAGAGACTATGTTCAATGCTAAAACTATATTTTGAACCAGCTAGGAAGCTAGTTACGCTGTTGCGCGGAACTTGGTTTTAAGCCAGCGTTTTCTGCTTTTTATTTTGCCGTGTTGGAACATTATTTTTTGTTTGTAGTGAAACAGCATCTATATGTTATTATAAAGTTATATAATAAATCACAACTTTTACATGAAACATTGTGGGATCTGTCAACTCAAAGAATTAATAAATTATATTAACTTAGAAAGAGAGAACGTTTATAGCTAACACTGCATATTAAATTCCATCTCAATTTTATTATTCCTCTTTGCAGGACTTAGCAAAGTCAAAGTTGATACAATTTACAAAGGTTTTTGACTGGTCTTTGTGGTTGTTGGCCACATGGTCGTGAATCTCCTTTGTGACTCGCTTTTCATTTGCGTCGTGCCCCCGCCATCTCTTTTCAGTTTTCTTTGCAAATCCAATATCGTGATTGAGTTCTTTGATAATCGTGCAATGCAAAGGTATTTGGAGTTTAATTTCTGCAGAGTCTAAGAATTTTTCTGACGGAAAAGCGACTGTATTATTGAGAACTGAGAAGCCTTAAAATATTATGCTCCATTTGCATGGAATTAGTCGTTAAAAACATTTTATTGTTTTCACTTGTACCTAGCTTTTGAGGTCTAATTTCATGGTTGCCATGCATAAAGGCGGAAGGAATATTCCGAATCGATGGTGAGAGCAGTGAGGAAGAGTTTGTTCATGATCAGTTAAAAACTAAGGTCTGTGACTTTCTGACTTTGCATCCGGCATTGCAAAATGAAAATCTTGTCACTGCATGAAGTTACCAAAATGTTTATTAGTATAATGTTAGTTTCATTTCAATACATGGGATCCATTTGCTCTGAAAGTAAACTATGATATATTTAATCCACTCAATAAGTTCTTGCGGACATGGATTAACATTTGAAAGTAGCGTCATGTTTGAAAGTTTTGGCAGGAGGTGACCCCAAGAATATTACAAAGATTAATATTTATCCCTTGAGCAGATGTTAAGGTAGTTGCTTGCAGTAGCTAATTAGTTAACTGAAGCTGTTTTGGTGGAGAAAAACTTCGGGTGGCTAACTGAATAGTAAATGAAAGGGGATAATATTTTTTAAGTTATCCATCAACTGATCAGTCTTATATTAACTGCTCAAATAAGCTGGCACCAACTCATTTGGATTTAAATGCAAATTGCCGTATTGAGTATTGACATCCTTTTATCGTTTCTTTTGCATAGAGACTCGAGGCTTTAGTCTTTTCATCTATTGTACCTGTTTTTATTTTTCTCAGTTTAGCATTTATTCTTATGTGAACGGCAATTTTATTTTCTACATAGCATATAAAAGACTATTATAGTGATGTGTTTTTCTCTTTAGCTTGATGCAACAACTGAGTCAAAAGCTGGAGCAAGATGAAGTGCGGACTTTTCGACATCAAGTAGGTTCACCTTTGGCCAGTTCTCCTCCTGGTAATCAGCTCTAACTGTAGTCTTGTTAGCCAAGAGCAACTGTGGCTATTTCATTTTAGAAAGGGTATCTCCTATTACAGGATAACTTATTTGGCAATGTTTTGTCAGGCAACTGGGCACATTTTGGTAGTCCAGTTGAAGACAATCCATTAGGTTCTTTCTTTTAGCAAGTCCCCTCGTTGGGGTCATGCCAGCCCTATGAATACCAACCATTCGCCTGGATTGGCTGCAATTCTCTCCCCACATGCATCAACCTGTAGCAAGATTGCACCGATTGGGAAGGACCTTGGAAGGGTTGCAAATCAGATATTTGCAAACTCTGGATCAACGCAAGGAGCAACTTTTCAGCATTCCATGTCCTTTCCTATGCAAAAAGTGAATGCAAGTCCTAGGCCTATATCTACTTTTGTTGAATCAAGTTCAAGTTCATCAAGTATTGGAACACTATCTGGCCCTCAATTTCATTGGGGAAGCCCAACTCCTTACTCAGAGCATTCAAACACATCTGCCTGGTCTTCATCTTCTTTGGGGCTTCCGTTTGCATATGGTAGCCAGAGGCAGAGTTTCCCATATACTAATCATCACAGTTCGTTTCTTAGCTCAGAGCCCCATCATCATATAGGATCTGCCCCATCTGACCTTCCTTTTGATAGGCTTATTAACTACTTCCCAGAGTCACCTGACGCTTCTCTCATGAGCCCGGTTGGATTTGGGAATTTAAATCACAGTGACAGGAGTTTTATGATGAACATGGGTACTCATGCATCTATAGGAGCTGGTGTTGGTCTTTCAGGAAATACTGCTGAAATTGGTTCACCTAATTGCAGAATGATGTCCCTGCCTAGGCATGGTTCATTGTTCCTTGGAAGCACTTCATATTCTGGACCAGGAGCAACTAACACTGAGGGATTAGCTGAACGTGGTCGAAGTAGGCGACCTGACAACAACGTGAACCAAATTGATAGCAAGAAGCTGTACCAACTTGATCTCGACAAAATCATTAGCGGCGAAGATACAAGAACTACTTTAATGATTAAAAACATTCCTAACAAGTGAGAACAGTTAAACACATATCTAGTGAAGCGTTTAGGATAGTAGCAAATTTGATTAGGGTTGTAATTGATGAATTTGTTTATCACGTTTGCTCTTTGTGATTGCTTTTAAGGTATACTTCAAAGATGCTGCTTGCTGCAATTGATGAGTATCACTGGGGTACTTACAACTTTATCTACTTGCCAATTGACTTTAAGGTATATGCATTTGGAATATCTTTTATACTGAAATATCTTTTTAATCGGGAATGATGGATTTCTTCAGTCAGGATGACTTATTTCTTAATGTCTGTTTTTGCTTGCAGAACAAGTGTAATGTGGGTTATGCTTTCATCAATATGGTGTCTCCTTCACACATCATCCCCTTCTATAAGGTTTAAATTCTATTCCCTGCCTGCCTGAGGCCATTTTTTTCTGTTACTCTATTTAAACTTTCTTGTGCATAGTTTTGTGATAGACGGATTTCTTTAATGTGTCATTGTATTACGTTGAAGGATGTCCGTATGGAAATAATTGATTTCTTTTCTTTCAAATAGAAAATTTAAATGCTTGGTTAAAAGATTTTTATTGATAGTTTCTAGTAATTTGCAAGTATTTAACTTGTCATGGTTTCGAGAAGTATGTATATTTCCATATTAAGAAGTCTACCATGGATGTCTATGCAGGCATTTAATGGAAAGAAGTGGGAGAAGTTTAATAGTGAAAAAGTTGCCTCACTGGCATATGCAAGAATACAAGGAAAGGCTGCACTTGTGACTCATTTTCAGAACTCAAGCTTAATAAATGAGGATATATAAGCGGTGCCGGCCGATTCTCTTCTATTCAGAGGGCCAAGAGACTGGTGATCAGGTGACTTTTGACTACAGTTAGTTACAATTGCTAGCTGACCCTGATACATTGATATTGACCTTAGAACTCTTGCGAACTTAATTATGAAAATGAGAAGTTGATTTAGAATTGGATATGATTTATACTTTGTACATTGATCAATTAGATCATTGTTCTTTTCATTTCAAAGGCTTCTTTGACTATCTCTCTCTGCTTACTATCTAGGAACGTTTCCTATCTAGCAATTTGAACATATGCATTCGTCAACCAGATAGGTCTCACTCAGGTGATTTGTTGGAGAGCCCGAAGGGCAACTAGGATGAGAAGCTAGAATAAAAAGATTAATTAACCATTTGTTAGGCATATAATTTTCCTGGCCACAGTAAATGCGGGGCTAGGAACGCTAACTACTGCATAGGCAATCTTAAGATTAAAAAAAAGGTGGTGTATAAGGGGTGAAGGAGCAGCAGAGTTATCAGCTGCATGAGACTCTGAATTGAACATGTCAATATGCAACAATTATCATCAAAGGGAAAGAAGCAGAGAGCAGTTTGTGCATGTGTAGAGAGCAACCATTGTTATAGAACCAGCGGAACGGAAGAAGGTGGTGTGTGTATTGCTGGATGGTAAATGTCTTCAGCAGCATGCATGATAGAGTGTGTAGGATGACCCCTGTCTGGGATTTGTTATTTTTTTTTCTCCTAATTAATCCTTTGTTGAGGCATTGTCCTTTGTTGCAAATGTGATTGTAAATTTTCATGAAGCAAAAAAATAAAAAATAAAAATTAATGTATGTATAGATATACCATTGCACTTATGTCAGATTATTGTTACTGGACACACTGAATTATTGGGGGTTCTCTGAAAGTCTTGTTTTATTTCTATCAAATGAATGTGCCATCCTCCTCTTTACAATTATTATCATGTAAGATTTTTATGTCTGACACAAGTTTTCTTTTTTTTTTTCTCTCTTTTCTTTGGAATTATCATGATACCTGTCGACAGTACCATGTCTGGTACAATTTCTACGGTATTAATATATAGATTTGGAAAGCCATAAACAAGAGACTAGGATAAGTATAAATCTAATCGATTTTTCTATTTTTTTTTATATCACATTAAGGGTACGGTTTATTAGGGGGTGAAAATAGGAAGTAATTTTTCGTGAACAGAAACCTTGTTCATAAAAAATTTATTCCTATTTTTAATGCCAAATTCTACAAGCTAAGTAGTAAGGTTTGTGAGCTCAACAACCAATCTTGGTCCTAGTAGGTAGAATTTGCTACTTTGAGGACAAAGGGAGTATAGTTTAACCGAACTATCGAAGTTATGCTATTTAATGGAACAAAAATGCTATTTAAGAAGTGGAAAGTGGAATGGACATCCCCTTAAAAATAATTAGGTGTGTTGTGATGGATGTCATGTATGCAGTGGCGGATCTCCAAAAAAAAATTTAGAGGGTCAAAAGTTGAACTATTGAATTAGATTGATGATGATCATTAAATTAAAATTATTTATTTATTGCATATATAAACCTTGGAGTGTATTAAATGTGAGAAGTGTCTTCACATGATAGGTGAAAGTAGAAAATCATCTCCATTAATTGTTGAAGGAGGAGCTTAGAGCATAACAATTCAGTCCAACCACAGTTGAAGCAGCTCCTGCAAATCTTCGCACCTCTTGCTGAGTCTCTTGGACCATTTTATTTATTTATTTTGTTTTTTGGAATTAAGTAAAGGTTAATTACAATTTACATGGAATTGAGTAACAGGTCAGTACAACCGCAGTTGCTACTGGTTCTTTGATTCATGTATAATTTGGGAATTAGAGAAATTAAAAAGAATAGGAAAAGATATAGAAAATAACCAAGAGAGAAAAGATAATTTACTAACAATTTACTTATATGATTTACAAATGATACTACTCTATTTATACTAGAATTATCTTCCACATTCATATTTGTGGAATTGTCTTCTGCTCCAACTGAATTCGTCGATGCCGCAGCAGTTGTGGCACCAGATGCATTCGCTGCTGATGCTGCAGCTGCTGCAGTGGCAGTGATTGCTGAAGCTGCTGCTGTAGTAGCAGTTGCTGCAACAGTCGTTGCTGCCAGCGCTGCCGCTGCTGCAGCAGCTCCTCCTGTTGCTGGAGCAGCCGCTGCCGCTGCTGCAACAGTCGCTCTCGCAGCAGTGACAACTGCAGAGGTCGCTGTTGCTGTGCCAGACGCTTCCGCAGCAGCGAAGACAGAGGCCGCTGTTGCTGTGCCAGACGCCTCTGCTGCAGAGGCCGCTGTTGCTGCGCCACAGGCCTTTGCAAAGGCCGCTGCTGCTGTGCCAGAGGTGTTTGCTGCAGCCTCGGTTGGGGCAGCTGCTGTTGCAAGGGCAGCTGCCGCAGCCTTGGCACTGGTAACAGCTCCGCCAGGCTCGGCATTCGTGGGCTCAGCATTTGCAATGGTCCCAGCGATCGCTCAGGCTGCGAGATCTCGAGAGCAGTAAAGTTCGCGAGTTCAATGCTGCATTCTGGTGGCAATGGCCCGATGTCAAGAGGACTAGCACGGTTAGATATGGATTGTGGTGAAGCTATGTCAATAACCTCATAATTCTGAAAATAATGAGAACGGAAAATAATGAGGAAATAACTGAAACCTATTCCGACCAAACCTAACAACGGCTTAATCTCCATGAGCTGTGTTATGAGAACTCCACAGAAGAAAAGCATCAGATCCAGGAATCCACAGTTGATGCTCTTTGACATGCAAAGAGACATAGTTGCAAAGGCAGCAGAGGAAATGATGCCATATGCATCTGGCTTCGTCCTCAATTTTCTATCCAAGTAGAAGGAGTACACAGTGGTGGAGGTCAAAACCAAGAACGCAAAATGAGCTCTGTACTCGAAAATCCACCAGCCTTGACACGCCTCTGGGAACAAGATGGCGAGACAAATGATGGAACTGAACGCGATGTACGCACAGATCTTGAACGGGTTCCACTCACCGTATAGACAGTTGAAGGAGAAGCTCAGAGCGTAACAGACAAGTCCAATCACTGTTGAAGCAACACCCACATATCTTCGCACATCTCCTTGACTCAGTTGCACCATTTTCAATTTTTGTTTTCCTTTCTTTTGGAGAGCTGAGTTGATTCGTTGAGTGTGGAAGCTGGCAGCTAGGGGCCCGCATTTTAAACTAATCAGACTGGGTGCTGTCCTGCCTATTTCGCAGAAGTTAGAAGGGTGGTTCTCAGATACAGTTGGTTTTCATTGAGACATCCAGTCAAAAGGTGACAGCTGGAGCCACGAGGCATGGAGTTGACTAGTTCAGCTTTGAAATTACTGCTTCAACTTTATTATGATTTTAATTCCCATTTCTACCATTCTCTTTTTCCATTCCCCCTCTCAATGTCTCAACCGCACCACCACCATAACTTCCATAGACACACATTCACTCAGTTATAGGCATTTTTATCAGGAAAAAGAATCATAAATGAATGAATTAAGTTTCAAAACTTTAAGTAACATATCATTTGTATTTGTTTGGAACACTTCCTGAGATAATAATATATCAATTATGTTGAAAAATACTACACACTAGTTCATAAATGTCTGGTGGTTGTAGTTTGGAACTCTTCTCCCCAGCACTTTTGGATGGGTATGAAATTTATCGAAAACAAGCCATCCCACAGCTAAGAATGAGGATGTCTATGCAGGCATTTAATGGAAAGAAGTGGGGAGAAGTTTAACAGTGAAAAAGTTGCCTCACTGGCATATGCAAGAATACAAGGAAAGGCTGCACTTGTGACTCATTTTCAGAACTCAAGCTTAATGAATGAGGATATATAAGAGGCGCCGGCCGATTCTCTTCCATTCAGAGGGCCAAGAGACTGGTGATCAGGTGACTTTTGACTACAGTTAGTTACAATTACTAGCTGACCCCGATACGTGGATACTAACCTTAAAACTCTTGCGAACTTAATTATGAAAATGAGAAGTTGATTTAGAATTGGATATGATACATTGATCAATTAGTTCGTTGTTCTTTTCATTTCAAAGGCTTCTCTGACTATTTCTCTCTGCTTACTATCTAGGAACATTTCCTATCCAGCAATTTGAACATATGCATTCGTCAACTAGATGGGTCTTACTCAGGTGATTTGTTGGGGAGCCCAAAGGGCAACTCGAAGGGGAAGCTAGAATAAAAAGATTAACCATTTGTTAGGCATATAATTTTCCTGGCCACAGTAAATGCGGGTGTAGGAATGCTAACTCCTGCATAGGCAATCTCAAGATGTACAAAGCTAATTCATCATAAAAGATTAAAAAAAAAGGGTGGCGCATATGAAGGGTGAAGGAGCAGCAGAGTTATCAGCTGCATGAGACCCTGAACTGAACATGTCAATATGCAATAATTATCATCAAAGGGAAAAAAGCAGATAGCAGTTTGTTCATGTGTAGAGAGAAACCATTGTTATAGAACCAGCGGAAGAGAATAACGTGGAGTGTGTGTATTGCTGGATGGTAAATGTCTTCAGCAGCATGCATGCCAGAATGTGCAGGATGAACCCCCGTCTGGGATTTGTTAATTTTTTCTTCTCCTAATTAATCCTTTGTTGAATCATCGTCCTTTGTTGCAAATGTGACTGTATATTGAAAAAAATGGACTATTATGTTTGTCAGTGTTGTTTTCATGAACCAAAAAAATGAAATATTAATGTATGTACAGATGTACCGTTGCACTTATGTCAGAATATTGTTTACTGGACACTCTGAATTATTGGGGCTTCTCTGAAGTATTTGTTTTATTTCTATTATATGACTACATGAATGTGCCATCCTCCTCTCTAGAAATATTATCATGTAAGGTTTTTAAGGCTGACACAAGTTGTCTCTCTCTGTTTTTTTTAATCCTTTCCTTTTTTGAATTTTGATTTCGTTGGAATTATCGTATTATACCTTTCCACAGTGCCGTGTCTAGTACAATTTCTGCATCATTCATATATAGATTTGCAAAGCCATACGCAAAAGACTTGGGTAAGCATAAAACTAACAAAAATGCTATTTAAAAATTTGAAAGTGGATGTATGAACATTTATTTTATAACTCTTGGATGTGGTGATAATCCTCACTTATTCCACTTTTCTATCCCATCTAAAAGTGATACATTTTTTGAATATTTAAATTTCAATACTCTAAAACTAATCAGGGTTTCTATTTTTTATAACACTTTAAAAGAGAAGCTGTTGGCACCAAATTTCGTGAAATTCTTTCCCCTCTCTCTCAGATTTATTCTCCTGATTCATAAACGAAGAAGAAATAGGGAGCCACCGCCCCCCCCCCTACCCCCCCAAAAAAAGGTGCGGGGCGTTCCACGTGACGAAAATGAAAGAGAAGCTGTTGGACCATTTTATTTATATATTTTGTTTTGTCGAATTTACTAAAGGTCAATTACAATTTAAATGGGAGCGGGCAGCTATAGGGTCCTTTATAACTTAGAGAGTTGCCGATGCCTGTTTCGCAGAAGTTTAGAAGAATGTTATGGATTAAAGTTTAGAGCACAAGTTTTCATACCATAAGAGATCAAATTCAATGCTAAAACTATACTTTTAACCGGCTGGGAAGTTAGTTACGCTGTTACGCGGAACTTGGTTTTAAGCCAGCAGCGTTTTCTGCTTTTTATTTTGTCGTATTGGATCTTGGAACATTATTTTGGTTTTTAGTGGAACATCATCTCCACGATATTATAAAGTTATAAAATAAATGCACCAAAAAAAAATTAAAGTTATAAAATAAATAACAACTTTTACACGAAACATGTGGAATCTGTCAACTCAAAGAATTAATAAATTGTATTAATTTGAAAAGATAGAACGTTTAGAGCTAACACTTCATATTAAATTCAATCTCAATTTTATTATTGCTCTTTGCAGGATTTAGCAAAGTGAAAGTTAATACAATTTACAAATTAAAGGTCTTTGACTGGTCTTGCGGTTGTCGGTCACATGGTCGTGAATCTCCTTCTTTGACTCGCTTTTCATTTGCGTCGTGCCCCCGCCATCTCTTTTTCAGTTTTCTTTGTAAATCCAATATCGTGATTGAGTTCTTTTATAATCGTGCTATGCAAAGGTATTTGGAGTTTCTTCAGAGTCTAAGCAGTGTTC
This sequence comes from Dalbergia cultrata, assembly GCA_031216105.1. NCBI lineage: Eukaryota > Viridiplantae > Streptophyta > Magnoliopsida > Fabales > Fabaceae > Dalbergia > Dalbergia cultrata. Next base: position 24,823 of record JAVHNL010000495.1, read on the forward strand.
TTATTATGAAAGGGGGTACAATGTCCCAACAATATAATTGCTCATGATGCAAAAGCGACTGTATTATGTGAGAACTGAGAAACCTTAAAATATTATGCTCCATTTGCATGGAACTAGTTGTTAAAAACAGTTTATTGTTTTCATTTGTACCTAACTTTTGAGGTCTAATTTCATGGTT
>JAVHNL010000496.1:0-25000 GCA_031216105.1 Dalbergia cultrata
TGAATATTGTTTAGATATTCATCAATAAAGTTGACCAAATTTATAAGAATTTATTTATGCTAAACAAGGGACCTTGCTCACGAGTGATATTAATTGTTCTTTACAGAAAATACACGTGCAGCCTATCCAATTGAGTACATTCCAAATGTGAAGTTACCATGTGTTGGTCCTCACCCAAAGAATGTCATACTTTTGGCATGTGATGCATTTGGGGTGCTCCCACCAGTGAGTAAGCTAAGCCTGGCACAGACAATGTATCACTTCATCAGTGGATACACTGCTTTGGTAATTTCTGAGTGACTTACAACACTCTTATTCAGTTCGGAAAATATCGAATGGGGAAGTGAATTGAGTCTTAGGTGAACTTTACCTGTAAGGTTGAGGGTTCAAATCTTAGAAAACTCTTTTGGAGAGAGATTTTATCGTTTACAACGCATTCCGGATCCAAAGGGTTTAGGCTTCTTTGCCTAACCTTTTATTTCATTAAAAAAAAAATAGTTAGATAGTTAGAATATTTAATCAAAAATTAAGTATCAGAATGATGTGGCGTGCCATTATTAGTGATATTTGAATGAATAAGTAGGGTCCTATCACTACATTCAATTCAATAATTACTATGATTTTTGTCATAAATTCTAGCTATATTATTCTAGCTTTTTAACATTGTTGTCTTGCTAATATTGCTTCCTCTTTAACTTACAAATTCCTTTTTTGTATGATAACTAAAGGTGGCTGGCACAGAAGAGGGAATAAAGGAGCCACAGGCAACATTTTCAGCTTGTTTTGGTGCAGCATTTATAATGCTTCACCCTACAAAGTATGCAGCCATGCTTGCTGAAAAGATGCAGAAACATGGTGCTACTGGATGGCTTGTTAACACTGGCTGGTCTGGTGGAAGGTATGCTTTTGGTTGTGATCATCAAAATAGAATTTGATTAGGAAAAGGTTATTTGTACATAGATTTTATACATCTCCTTGGACATCTGTGGATCTCCATGTGATGTGTGAATAACTAGAGATTGTAATTATGTTTCCGGTAAATATGGTAAATGTGATAAGATAATTGATAATGTATAAGGAACTCCTTTTGCCATATTTATCACTTATATATCTGAAATCCACGATTGTTAACACTTAATTCCTCCTTTTTTCTTACAAATAGATTCACCATTTATATAACTGAAATCCCTATGTATTTATACATAATTCTACATCCGTCGAAATAAAGTGTCTACCATCACTATGTGAAAACAATAATACTCGTGTTCACTAGAGGAAATCTAAAACTAAATTTGTTCTTTTTGTCAAACTGCAGCTATGGTCATGGAAGTCGTATTAAGCTACCCTATACAAGAAAAATCATTGATGCTATTCACTCTGGAAGCCTCTTGAATGCAAAGTACAAGAAGACTGAGATTTTTGGGCTTGAGATTCCTACTGAAGTGGAGGGAGTCCCCTCAGAAATTCTGGACCCTGTCAACACTGTTAGTTTTCCTAGATATCTCAACCTTTTTTCAGAAAAATGTTATTCATACTAATGTTGTATAGACACTGTGATATGGCCCCTACTTGAACTAGATCCACATCTCATCCAATAGTAGATGAGATATGAGTCGACATAGTATCTCATGCAACATGAGTACAAATAACATAACTCTTTTTATCATAGCAAGTATTTTTCAGTTTCCAAAGTCCTTTTTAACATTGCATATTTTTGTTCCATTGCAGTGGTCAGACAAAAATAGGCATAAGGAGGCATTATTGAAGCTGGCTGGACTGTTCAAGAACAACTTTGAGACCTTCACCAATCACAAGATTGGCACTAACAACAAGCTGACAGAAGAGATTCTTGCAGCTGGTCCAATCTTTTGATGCTTAGGAGACTGAGGCACTGCTAAGCTAGGTGACTGAAATCATTAGGATGTCAAAGAATAAGTCCTGGCTAGACCTCTCTTTTAGTGTAAAGTTCTAGATTTCAAAGTTTGCTAATGAATGGAACTCAAGCTCTATTCTTTTTATTTATTTATCTATTTGACATGAACTCAACTTCTATTCTTTACATTAATTAATTGCCTTGTATCAATGTCTGCTGTGCAAATGGCATATCTCCGCATTCAAATAAACCTACTAATGAAATTATACAGGGAAGAAGAAAACAGTAATTCCATTGTGCAAACTAACTTTCAACCTGTACAATCACTTTCATAGGGAAAGAAACTAGAGTTGAATTAATGGAAAATGCCCTTCCAAGTGTGTTTGTTATAGCATTGGGAGAATTAAATCATGGTTAAGAATATGCAAATCGTTTCAACATAATTTATAGCCTACTTATTTTAGTAATCATACGATGTTCAAGATGCCCAACCGAAGAAGGATGTTTCTATATAGGTTGGTCAAACGTACGTTTGATCGATCCCACAAGATAAAACAAATCACTGATTAACATATTTAGCAAACTTACATTAAGCTACATTTCTAACAATTTCTTTTGGCTTAAAATCATGATTTGAGCATAAATAAAGAAAGCTATTTTCATGTTAAACCAAATCATAATTTGCAGACTATAAACCAGACACACCCCCAAATTGACTTTATCTAAGGCATTAAGTGTATATTTAAAATTGACTTTAAAAGATGCATTGTTATATTAACTAATTAAAAAATCTGATGCGTATACCTCAACGTTCATTATATAACAATACCTGTATAATATGCCCTGAAGAAAAAACCTATATATTAGCTTATGAACATGTAAAAATCCAATTAGTTTCTTAATTTTCTTGGCACTTGCCACTTTCATTCTATTATTCAAATTGCACCCCTCTCTTTAGGAACTTCAAATCATTTACCATTTTTGTTCTATTATTATTATTATTATTATTTGCATAATGTTATTTCAAAACTTTGCATAATGTTATTTCAAAACAATGTATGCAAATCTTGGGAAAAGTGAAATGAAATTTAAGCGAATGAAATAAAATAGAAAGCATTACTTCATAGATGGACTAACAATGCACAAGATATTATTTCATATTTAAAACATTATTCTCTAATAAACACAAATTCTAAAAATTTAACTAAAAATTTGGTAAATAATATTTTTATTAATTATATAAACATAACTTTAATAGAATGAGTCTCAACGCAACAGTAAAGTGGAAATCACAAATTCAAATCTTGAAAATAGTCTCTGTAAAATGAAGATAAGGTGGTGTATATCTACCCTTCCTAAATTCCAGTAGGTGAAAGCCTTGTGTACTGGGTCCCCCTTTTATGTAATTGTAAATTTAAAAATAAAAGAATGTTCATGGAATAAGTTCCCAAGCTTGATGCATGATGTCATCGTCTATGAAGGGACGCCAAGACCACATCTCACAGAAGCTTTGCAGTTCTTCTGATGGCACCTTGAGATCTAAAGCTGAAACTATCTTTTCCTGCAACAATAAAAGGTAGATTTTAAGGGGTTCTCCATTTACTATGAATTATTGTAAGATCATAGAGCTCATTTACCTGCATTAAATAATCCTGCTTGACCATACCATATATGATAGCCATTAGGGAAGCTAAATGTGTGACATCAGCATTTTTCTTTTCTTCAGTAGTTGTGACATCAGTAATTTGAGTGTGTGACAAAGCAGCATTTTCCTCCTGAGAGAAAATGTAATTGCCATTCTTAAGTGAGCTACAATTCCCTTGTTTCCATTATCACTATATACATAACATCTAAATGATGCATGAATTCAGTGAAAGAGGAGAACGGCCGTGAGTTAACATGAGTGTCATCCAAGAGTTATTATGTCTAGCTTTCCACTTTCTTTGGGAGGAGGCTCTGCAGAAGGGGGGAAAGGGATAATAAACTCTATATATACCTCATTCATAGAAGTTTTGACAAGTTTGACATAACTCTAGGGGTATGTTTGCTTGAGCGGTAAAGATGAGGGTAAAAAATACATAAATGAACTTTGTAATTTTACATGCAGGGTTCATCCATATAAATTTTACCCTATTTTTACCTCCAACCTTACATATCCTAAATTAGCACTTCAATTTGAATGAGGGTGTGTTTGGTTTACAGTTGCAACTTTTTTAAACTTCTACTCAAACCAAGGTTTGGGGGCTAAAAATAATGTTGAAATGTAATTCAATATGGTTTCGCCAAATATGTTAAGATGAGTTGAAATTCAGTTCACATCCTTCAAACCCTTTGGACTCACCTAGCACCAATAGACACACACACTAATTGTCTGAGAGTAATTAAATATTGCAAGGATCTTGAGAATATATTAAAGAACAAAGGATATGGATCATATGGTACAACAAAGATTATATCTGGATACAAATCCTCCCAAAAAAAGAAATTACCATATCATTATAGGTCGCCTGCTCATTCGATTCAACTCTAAAATGTTGATCTGAGGAAGCTATCAAGTTTCCATGTGTACTTTGTACGGCACTTGTCACATCACCTAATATGCCTTCAAGCTCATTAAGTATTACCTTGGCTGCAAGACAGGCTCAACTAGTTATCGTCAAATTAAGACAAGGAAGACTAGATCACTTAGAGGATTGTGACATTAAGCTGCTATCCCAAAAATACATATAACACGCAACTCAACAATTCCCCGAACTAATGCCTTGTTCTTCTTGCCCCACAGCAAGAAAGGGCTTGATTTGATCAGCAAGGAATTTATATTAACGATAGTCACTTTACTAAACATATCTTTAGGAAAGGAAGCCCATTACTAATTAAGTAATGCAGGTTAAAAAGCAATAAATTAAGCTGCCAGTTCATGCATTACAAAAATACTGAAGTAAGCCATAGTGAAAATTGGAGACAAGATAAATAGAGACAATGGTCAAAATGGTTAAATACAAGTAACAATTCTCCTTCTCAAATACTCAAACCAGGAAAACACACACACACACACAACAACAACAACAACAAAAACAACGACGTGTGTTAATATAGAAATCTGGCAAGAGAAGTGATCAATCATATAAAAAGAGAATCCATACCTTTGCTTATATGGTTAAGAAGTCCACGTTTGCATGAGTGCACTTCCATATCCAGTTTTGCCATATTGAAACCGTAACATAGTCAGCACAAAGAAAGAGCAATAGAATTCAAAATGAGAATCAATAGCAGAATTTTTATAATGTTTCACGCTGATGTCTGATATCCAACAAACAAAAGGCAAATGTGTCCAATTCTTGTGACTTCAAGCGGAATTTGCCAATAGTAGTTACAGTAGAAATTTGGTGAACCAATTAAAAAGGGTGAATACAAGGAATTAGAGGGAAGCTGACAAGGGATGAGACTGGAGAAATGTAAAGAGCAAGAATTACAAGCAAGCAATGTCAACCCAACTGAACAGATGATGAAGATATTGCTCTGCCAAATCTTATTTATCACAAGCATGAAAATCTAGTAGGATCATTAATTAGAACAAACTTTGCGAACAGAATTTAGAGTAATTTTAAAAAACCTAAACAATTTTGTGAAAAATATGAAATATGCAGTACACACAATTTTGTAAAAAAAAAAAAATGAAATAATAGTAGCATTGTAGAATTCAATATTAACTTAAAAAGTGCACACAAAAAGAAATCCCGTTTAATCAAAAAGATCATGAATTGTTAATAGTATTGCAGAAAACTCATTTGTTTACATAAAAAATATATCTGACACAATTCAGAAGGTTAAAAAGGAGTTGTACTTTGATGATCCTTCAGGGACAAATGATTTTGTAAATAGTTGTAACTAACTGTGCAAGCTCTCATTGAGACTTGTGGCACAACCTACCCTACCGTAAACTTTTAAGTTTTAACTACAAAAGACCAAGAGTAGTACTCACAATTGGTTACATTCTGGACACTGTCATTAGGGTTCCTACATCCAGAATTAATATAGGATTTCACTCTATTGGTTCCATTAGCTTCAATTATCTTGCTGATTAATGTAGAGTTTGTATCTATAGGTGGCCTCCGAATCAACTCTGCACGATAAAAGAGAAAAGTTATAACAACAGCAGAGAAGTAAGTAAAATTATATTTTACACCCTAACTACTAACGGGTGGTAAACATAATTGTGAAAAATTACCAAGTGCTTGCTGAAATCCAGACAGCAGCCTGCTTCCTGCATTTCCCAACTCATCAATCTTTGTAATCCTATCATAGGATAGCTGTTGAGAAACATAAATTTGCATAGATATATTTTCCACTGAAAAATAAAAAATAAAAAACATGCTATTGTAGCACAAATTCCAAAGAAAAGGGGAACAAACTAAAAAAAGATATTAGGGCAGGGGCAGTGTCTCAAATCATAAGAACTTACCAACACAGGTACCCATGAAAAGTTTTTCATGATGCATTCTATCCATTACTAACTTTCCAAACAGTTTTAAGGTTTTTTCCCACTAACCTGCCATTTGCCAGTTCTCACTCCACCTCTGGCAGCCCTTTACTTAAAGCTATTGCATATTCAAAACTGATTATCTTGAAGTAAGCAACTGGTTAGGGATTATGTAGTTTGTAGGAGGTCTTAGAATCAAATCTTCACACTGTCTTTATACAAAAAGTCACAACAAGAGTCAAGAACTAGGTGGGGAATCACCCTTAAGCTTGTCGATCATCTTGGTTATGAAAAGAATCCAAAGTCCAAACTCCAAAGCAACAATAACTCATGCTTAAAATATCTTGTACCCAAACAAAATTCTCTCGATTAATTTATCTTATTACACGTGTTAGACATGGATTTGAAGCTTGCTCAAGAACTCCAGGAAATACTATTATTCTTGTAAGATAGCATTCATGAGAAGGTGAAGAATAATTCCCATTGTGGCAGAAACTTCTTGATTTTGAAAGGTCAAACAAGGCAAGCACACAATTTAATTCACTCAACAACAAATAAAACTACCGTATATTTACCAACGGGCACCTATAAAAAAATGCTAAAAAGAGTAGTAAACTTTGCAGTTACCCAGTCATGAAATCTCTGAATTTGTGGAAAATTCCTTCCTCCAGGCGAGAAACTGGTTTATCTTCCCCACTTCCCATTCTGTATTACATATGAAAAGAGTGGAAGTTAACAACATAGCGTCCAATCCATACTATGAGGAGAGGGACCTTAGCAGACCACCCCGTAGAAACTATCATTCTTGCCGCTATTCTAGGCTAACAAAGATTTTGAAACAATGGCTTCCGCACGAAGCTCATGTATTAGTTTAGACAATTTTAAACACAACAAAACTATTTTGAAACTTAGTTCAGACAGATGCTATAAGGAAATGATTGGTACACCCTAAAAATTAGTTGAGAAAAACTATCAAAGTACAAATTTTCATGCAATAATGATTAATGAGATAAGGTTTTAATTTGAACCTTGTTTGGCGTGCCCAAAAAGAATGACGATCAGCTTTTAAAATGGTGGTGTAATGGAACTTTGAAAAATTGATCATGTGTGCATCTGGAACCAGATTAACTCTAGGCATGTTACCACACTAAACTATGTTAGGTATTCACCTGAAATTTCCAGGGAGACATATTTTGCAGGAACCAAAAAATTCAAGAGGCAAACACTAAGCTCCCTAAAAACAGAAATATTTTACACAATTATCCAATCATATATTGTCACATTAGTATATATGGTTGACTCTCGTCCCACTACTTGAAAGGTCATGCAAATGAGAGATTCTAATTGAATGATAATGTAAAAAAATTTTACACTGTGAGTGTGTCAGAATTAAACTTTCAATTAATTATGTTATAACATAATCAAAACAAGGGCAAATTATATTGATCACAGCTCCCCTTTATTTATAAAGTTTGCTCTGGAGATCCCTAAGTTTATGAAATCATTACATCAACGTTCTTCGAGTTTATAAAATCATTATACTGTCCTCCCCTCCATTGCACATTGAATAATACATTCAAGGGATGCCAGTGTCACCTGGACAAATAGAGAGGAGCCAGGATGAATTTTATCAATCCTCAAAGGGAAGTCAGTGTAATTTGCTCTTAAAACAATACAACATGATACAGAAAAATCTGAGAAGCAAACTTCCTAATGAAGCTAGACCACAAATGGTAGAGTAGGTGTAGCAAACAAACCACAATGCTGGGCAAAGAGAAACAGTATTATGATGATACCAAGAGAGTGAAAAGATCGATACCTATAAAATTTTAACATTCAGAGGGTGCCCTAAATCAATCTGATAACATTCTAACAAAGAGGAAATGAAGAATGAATCAATCTGATAACTTGAAAAAGTGATAACAAAGAGAAGAAAGTCTCAGAAACCTTTGCAGTTTGCAGAGCTGCGGCCGACCAACTCCAGTAGCGACGGAGGAAGGCGCGACCAACGGTGGGTTCCGGAGCGGACAACGTCGGGGGCGGCGGCGGTGACGATGGTGGTCCCTCTCTCTCACGGTGCACAACTTCTCTCTGCCTCAGTGAGACAGTCGAAGGAACAAGAAGAAAGGAAGGGGCGTTTCTTTCCTTCATTTTCGTTTTTGGGGAGTAAAACTTAAACTAGGTTTAAGGGTCATTTGTTCTATATGGTCTGCATTGTCAAAATTTACGATAACACGAGTTTATTTGGTTATTTAGCATACACATGGAATGTGAAATTTCGTCAATAATAAAATTTTATAAAAAAAATTATAATTCTTTTAAAATCAACTTATCGTTATCTATTACTCATATTTGATAAAATATAATTTTTTCAAATGAAATTTTAGTAATGGTAAGATTTAGCTAATAAATTATTAAATTTTTTAAAAATAAAGTGATTAAAATTTCTAAAAAATAATTGTTTAATATAAAAGTTAACCAGTAAAATCTCATTTTTAGTAAGTTTTTGAGCGATGTTGTGCCTGCCATCGATTATGTCAAAAGGAGAATCTGCTTTTGTGCAGATGAAACCTCACCAATAGTAGAGTTTGGCTAATCATTATCTGTAGTTTAAATTTTGCTATTATAGTGTTTTTAATAGATCACAATGATGTAATTTTTCCTTTGATGTAATATCTAAAGCAGTGTTTACTTTCTACACCATAAAAAAAAATTTCCCTAGGTTTCATACCATGACAAAAAAAAATGAAAACTAGATTTGATATTGGAAGATGAAAAATGATATTTCCTTATTATTTTTCGTATTACAAATCATCCAAAATGTTAAATAAAATAAGTGTTAATTACCTTCTAAGATTTTGAGACATGAATTGATTATATTTAATTTAACATGTAGAAAGATTTATAGGATAATGTATTGAAGGATATATCATTACTTTTGGAAGATTTGCATTCTAATGAGGTTTGCTATATCCTCCTATTAATCTTCCTACAAAATTTCTTAATACTAAAAAAAGTAAAAGAAAAAATATAATCAATATATTGAAAACTTAAAAAGTGAGTAATATCTACTTTATTTAATATTTAGGAAATTTTATAGGTATATTTAGTAGGAAGATTTATAATTATCCATCCTCAAAATATCAATTATATATATATTTGAATCCCAAAAATATGTATTATAACATTTTCAGTAAAATAAATCAATTACATATATTTTAATCTCTTAAATATTTGTATTACACCACTTTAGTCTAGTGTATTAAACATTTTAGTCTAAATATTTATAACACTTTAGTACAAGGAAGCAAGTTTAAAATCCATTTATTTTCTTAAGATGAGATAAATGCAAGTTCCTTTATAAATATTTTATGAACCTCAAAAGTTTTTCTTACCTTTAACTAAAATAATATCCTCCCATTCTAAATTTCATTTATTAAAAAAATGCTATAAGGACAAATATTTGTAGAACTAAATTATACGCATTGAACTTCTGGTTATCAAAGTGGTATAATTCCACATCTTTTAACGCAAGTATATATAATTCCAAATCTTTTAGACTTGTACAATAATATTTCATTTGCCAAGTATTGATTTACTCACCTTTTGGCTTTTCCTTTATTTTTGTTTCATAAACAAACGACGTCGTTTGACCTCAATTTTAAAGGACAGGCCAGAGTGTGAGATGCAGCAACTAACGGCACAGGTAAACCTGCGTCCAGTGGATTGGATCACTACAAGAAAATTTTCTGCAAATCTAATAATAATCTAATAATAAAAACATTCAAAAGTTAAATGAAAAATAAAATAAAAAGTGTGCACAAAAATAAAAGGAGGTTCGGTGCCCAGATCCCTTTCTTTTCTCGTTTGCCTAATCACTCACTCATTCGATCAATCATACATTGTAAGTTCTTCCTCAATTCCCTTCTTTTCTCCATTTTCGTTATTTCAATTCCTTCAGCTCTTTTTTTTTTATCATAATTTTCTGAAACGATTGGAAATTCGGGGAACAATCTTATCAACCACACATAATTTTGGTTTATTATTTTATTCAGTTTTTTTGAAAAAAATTGATGAATTTTGCACCCAGGAACCCTAATTCCTTGGTTTTTTTTTTTTCAGAGGAAAAAGGCTGTGTCTTTTTTCATTGGATAAAATTAAAAATTGAATCTTTTTGTTCCAAGGGGTATTGGGTTCTTTCCATTCAGCATCGAGTCTAACCTTGAATTTGAACTTTTTTTCCATTGATTGTTGCTGCAAACAGAGCGGAGCAAAAATTCTTCCATTAATTTGCAATTGGTGATTCTGTACTTGTAGTTGAAACCGGAAATGCGGGGCTATGATAATGATAGAGATGTAAGCATTCTCAATTTTAGGGTTTTAAGATTCTCCTATTTATTTCTTGTTAATGTTTTCTTTATTGTTATTGTTATTTTTTATTTATTTTTTGATCTTTTGATTTTTTTTTCTTCTGCTTGTTTTGTTTTAGTTGTGCCGATTTTTTATGCTGTTATGGCTCATGATAATTCCCATTTGAAGGAACTACAGGATTATGATGATTACTATGAGGAGGGTGAGGGTCAAGAGTATGAAGAGGAGGGTGAGGAAGAGTATGAAGAGGAAGAGGCAGAAGAACAAAAAGAAGAGCCTCGGAAGCCTACAAAGCAAGAACTTGAGTACCTTGAGTTGAGGCAGAAATTGAAAGAATCAATTAGGAAGAAGATGAAGAAGGAGAGTACTGGTAGTGGTAGTAGTACTTCCCGTGCGGATTCAATGGATCATAGAAAGAAGCTTCCTTATGATAAGTGAGTCTTGCAATGCATCCCCCAATTTTTACACGAGTGCTTTTAGCAAGTCTCAAGCAAACTAAAAAAAAAAAAAAATCCCATTTTGATTGCAGCTTTGGTTCAAGAATTCAAAATTTTTCCTTTTTGTAAGTTCGATTGAACCTTCTCTCCCTCATACCATTTCCCTCCAGGGTATGAAGCATTGATTTGATGAAGTATCTTGTTTAACCTGAAGTATGAAGATTTGTATGAATTGACTGTTTAGGGATATAATCTCATTATATTGTTTGATAAAGTTTTTATTTTTTGGTAATTTTATTATGTTACTTGCTACGTTTTTTAAGTTGTTTCCTGTTAGGAAGCTAGTTGCTTCTTGCTATCATTATGTCTTATCCATGTTTTGCCACTTTTTCCTACGTTTGTGTAGATTTTTTCAGGGCATTATTTCACCCCCCCCCCTCCCCCTCCCCCTCCATGGGTTTGTTCTTTTAACTGAAGGTCTCTTTCCTGTAATTGTGTGTAATCATTTCTCAGAGTAATAATTTTAAGTTGAGCCTTGCCTTTTTGTTTATTTATTTTGCTTCGCGGGATCTCTGTTATTTCCTTTGTGAAATTTATGATTTTGGGTCTTGAGGTTAGGTTATTTCTTTGCTGTTGTTTGTGTAGGTGGTTTTTCTTATGCAGGCTTTGTGCTCCTTATTGATATAGTATTTGTTTGCTTAGCATGTGGCATTGGTAGGTTGAAATATACTGGCAGGAATAGTGAAACTACTTTCTCCATCTTTTGTTGCAGTTACGGCTCCTTTTTTGGCCCTTCTCAACCAGTTATTGCACAGAGGGTGATCGAAGAGAGCAAGTCATTCTTAGAAAACCCACGTTTGGCATCTAAGATTTCTAATCCCCATCAAATTGTATGTATTCACAATCTATGCTTTGATTTCTTTTTAGTCTTTCATATAATGTTAAGCATCATGTTATTGATCTTGATTTCAAGCTATTATAATTCAGTCTGTAGTGCTTTAGCTTATACATTCCTTTTTTATGCTGTTCTTTGCCCTTATTACAAGAAATAATTTTGCTTCCCTCACAAGTTTTTCTGCAAAGTGATTTTATTTTTTTGGATAAAAGAAGAAATTTCATGAACAAGAAAAGAATAGTACATAAAGCATAGAGGACCAGAGAAGGATAGACAGAAAAGAAAAAAGACATCAAAAGATTAAAGCTTTCCAATCTCTTAGCATATCAGAGATGGAAATCCCTCTAAAGAGGTCATGTACCCGAGTAGACACTAGACGTCTGATCCATTCCAAAAACTTGCTTGTCTGAATGTCTGTCATTAAAGATTCTTGCAAACTGTTCTTTTATACTCCTCTTTACATTATCCAAGTTGTAATAATTATGTTGTTTCATGATGCCTTTTGCATCTGTTGAGAATACATAGCAGTTAGGTGTGATGCATTTTTCTCCCTGTAGTATTGTGTGGATGCAGCTTTCTCATGATGATCTTGTTTGCAGAGGAAGAACCAGAGTAAAGGATCTGTCGGGGGTTCAAAGTCTATATCTCATAATCCACCTAAAGTCAGCGAGGTTTTGTACATATCTATGTAAAGCTTTTCATGTAACTTCATAACTTAGCCTCTATGCTCCAAATGATTGTTTTTCCATGTGCATGCAGGTGAAAGTAAAAGCCCAGAAACTCAAGGATACAAGAGACTATTCCTTTCTTTTATCTGATGATGCGGAGCTTCCAGCTCCTTCAAAAGCGCCCTCAAGTCAGAATTTGTCTGTACGAAATACTGGTATATCGTTGTTGGCTATTGGTTAAAGTGGTGTTGGGTTGTGAGGCTTAAAACATATTATTGTAATTGAGGAAACTTATACAGGATTTTTGCTGATGTTGAAGAAGGACGACCAGCTCATCAAGCTCCAGGGAGGAGTAGACAACCTTCAAGCAATGGTGGCAAGCTTGTTCCTGGCTGTCATGAGGAACGAAAACCAGCCTCTGCGGCTAGTCATTTGCCTCCTAAATCAGGACCTAATCATAAATTAAGTTCTACCAGTAAGTCTAGTATGGCATCAGCAGATTCTAGAAAACAGCTTGGTAACAACAGCTGGAATGGACCAGGCCGGCCAGTTGGGCCAAAAGCACCTCCAAAAGTGTCCACTGGTACCACAGGGAGTAAGTCTTCAACACCTGGTATAAGAAAACCTGTAAACGGTGTCCAGAAACCACTTCCTTCGAAGGTTCATTCATCTGTTCCAAGGCAGAGTGTGGAACAAAGAAAAGACATACGAGAACCAAATAAACCTAAAGTGATACCAAAACAACCTGTGGCATCTTCAAAACCTCAGGTATGGCGCTATATACTTGTGAACACACACATTAATCCATTATGTTATGGATTTTTGCTTTGATCTTGTTCCTATAATATATCTTTAAATTCTTATTGAAAATATATGTTCACTTGCTTCAATTTGCAGATAAATAGGCCAGTAAAACAAAATTCAATGAATACTGCTTTGCAAGATCATCGCCCCAAGAAAAAGGTTGTGCGAAGGCCTTTTGATGATGTTGAGGACGAAATGGATGTCAGTAGAATGATCAGATCAATGTTTAAGTATGGTTTATCTGTTTTCAATTGATATACAGCTAATCTTGACTTTTATGCAATGTCTCTTTTTTTTTATTTTGGGGCAAGAAAGAACGTTTCAGTGGAACTATGTTGCTGATTTCTCCCATTACTGATAATTCAGAACTGTTGTTAATCATTTGTCGGATCATTTGCAGTTACAACCCCAACAAATTTGCCGATGAAGATGATGATGATAATATGGAGGCAGGCTTTGATGAAATCTTGAGGGAAGAAAGGAGGAGGTATGCTCAATTCAGCTTAGAATTAAGCTTTGTTATTTATTACTTCATTACTTGTTCAATATTGCTTTAACTGATTGAAGAGTTGAACCCAATAGTGCAAGGAACCTTTCTTCTCTTTCTCTTATCAAAAGTTGGCCTATTTTGGGTTGTTGATATTTTGTGTAATACACGTGCAGTGCCATAATTGCTAGAAGGGAGGATGATGAGCAACTTAGGTTAATCGAGGAGGAAGAGGAAAGAGAGCGGAGAAGACGGATGGCAAAGTTAAAGAAGCGCAAGCTCGGGGAGTAGTGCTGGTAACATCAACACCATGTTTTGGCTTCCATTCCATGTCATTGTTTGGTTCAAATGGGATTCCCTCTTTCCCAGGGATGTTTGGTTATGGGATTAAATTAATCAATCAATTTACAAATGGTGATGATAGAAATCCATTTGCCCACATTCAATGCGTTCAAGTTTGGATTACTTGGAAAGACATACTGTTGTGTAAAGGCAGTTTCCTTTTTTGGTCAAGGGAAGGGATGTGGCTTGCGCTACAGGATTTGAGCCTTTTTCCGTATTGGTTGGCGTTTACATCATACACCCCAATGGATAGATTGGAAAATGAGATGTTATTGTTCACTCTGCAGGGTCCTTATCTGTTATTTTGTTGTAATTCCTCAAACATTGTGATTTGGCTTAATAGAAGGCATAATTCAGTCTTCTTTTCTGTTTTGGCAAATAATCTATGCACTATATTTTGTGAAGACGAAAAACAAATCAACAAAAAGCCGTAAAAGATCGAAGTTTATTAAAGGGTGGCTATTAACACTTGGTTTGGTTTTAGTGGTTCATGGATTGTTTTTATTTTAGTGTGTTTGGATTAGAGTATGCAAAATGAAATTAGTAACAACTTAATTTTATAAAATTGATTTTGATCAAAAGTGAGTTAATAGAAAGATGATTTATATTGGGAAAATTCTATATTAAAGTAATTGTAAAAGAATGAATATTGGTTGGATAAAGTTAGTCAAAATTACTTTTAGATGTATAATTACTAAAAAGGATATCAACTCTATATTATATTATCAAAGAAATGAATAGTCAATATGAGAAGATAAATATACTGTTTTCTTTTTCTTGGTACCCTCAAACAAATTTTCACGTTCCTGGACGCCAACACAACAATTTTTTACTTTGGGCAAACTGGGGTTGAGAGGACAAATTCACGTCCAAAAGAGAAAAATAATCCAAACCAGAAGGCTCGGCGTTCTAGAGTAGTACACGGGGGGTTGGAGTCAACGTATAGCGTGAAAACAAACACACCCTAAGTTGTGGGTTAAGTCTTATAAATGTTAAAAGAACTGGCAGTGTTTTATTTTAGAGCAGTGTTATTTGTACTTATATTTTATGGGACATCATGTCAACACATTTTCATCTATAAGCATTACTATTTCAACACCTAAAAGTAAATATTTAAGTGAGACACTCATTCTACCTTTATTGGATGTAATAGATGGGTGGAGATAGCGGGGACCATCATCTCATCTAATGATAATTAAGTGGGTGTCTCATTTGTACACCTATTTTTAGGTGTTAAAATAGCATTAATATTCATCTATTATTAGATAAGATGTGTGTACTAAACTAAATAGGGTCCACACCCCATTCAATGATAAATAAAAGTGTGTCTACACGATATCCCACAAATAATGAATACAAATAACATTTCTCTTTATTTTATGCGGGGCAAACATGGTTCTAGTAAGATTACTTGACGCTTAAGTGATGACTTTCAAATAGTAGTGATTTTTCGACCCCCAAAAAAAAAAAGTGGATTTTAGATTGAGGTGGTCTCTTGATTTCGTCTTTTTCCCCTCAGATTTATAAAACTATAATGTGAATCTAGACTTGGTCATTGATCATTATGTAGCTTACTATGATGGAGATATTTTACTAGCCATGGCAAGCGTAGGTGTGTGCTGCAATTAAGGTGGCTCGAATAGTTTTAAAAATAGCCAGAGTTAAGTTTGCTAGAGTTTTGAAATTGATCTGAATCAAGCAGTGGTTGGAAGGCTAAGTGTTGATGTTATGGTCATCTCAGCAGATTGTTCGTCATTCCAATGCTGTTTCTTTAACAATCTTTGATGATGTGCCATCATCTCGAGTACAAGAAGGCTCCGATGGATTCAGCCAATCCTTGCGGTGGCTTGTAACTAGGTTAACATTTGTAATCGAATAAGCATTACCTATAATCAATGATCTAATTTTTCCTCTTCATATATCTAGCATTACCCATAACAAATCTGCTAGGGTGAAATATATATATATAGCTCATTCCAAAGATTTAAAAGAATATACCCCCATTAATAATATATATAGCCATAACTGCGGAAGACAAGTTCAATTCTCCTTTAAAGTATGTACAATTAAATTAACGCCGAGCATCCAAAAGATAACGACATCCTAATTCACCTAAACCTGCTACGCTAATTCCTCATAAAAAGGGGGAGAAAAAACGAGCAGGGTGTATACAGTTAGTGAATGTGCTGCCATAATTGATGCAATTGCTTGGATGACAAATCTTGAAAACCACCTGGTCGCTGAAGTTCTTCCACAGCCCTCCTCTGAGAATGATAGGGGTCAGAGTATCCAGGATTTACATAATGTGACATGGATGCCATACTTTGCTGCTGCCCCATTAGGTTATACTGGGTCCTCTCTGGGAGAAACGAGGATCTTGACTCAGCCCCATAATCCCATTGAGATAAGTTACCCTGCTGGTCAGCAGAATGACAAAAACATATATTAGGCCTGGTGACAAAATTATATCACAATAAGCTTAGTAGCATGGAACATGTCAAGGATAATAGCAATTCAAGACTTGGGGGATAACCCATCATCACATAGTTAAAAACTGTTGAACGTCTTCCCTTTTTCAATTTCTGGGTGTAGGGAAATACAGATCAGCAATAAGTAACTTCACATGTCATCTTATAATATGCTTTATGGTCGACGGTCAATGGTCAATAGCATTCAAACAACTATTCAGTTTAATTTTTATGCACTATAAATATAAAGTTCTTGTACAGTGAACCAATTATACATTATCATATATATGATTTTCAAATTCTGACTTCTAATCATGTAACAATACATAATGAATTAACTGTATAAAAACCATTTCCATTGACAAAAGTATATCCTATTGAATCACACTATACAAAAGTATATCCTATTAAATTACACTATGTTATCAACACGTAAAGCAGCTTTATAGACAAAGACCATTCATCATTCTTCACCACAATAATAATAATAATAATAATAACATTTACCTGTTGAATAGAGCTTAAGTTACGTCCACCAGTATACTGAGAAGGTAAAATCTCATCCAAGTTGCTTGAAGGCCTCATATAACCAGGAGATGGATTAGACAGATAGCTTCCAGGACTATAGATGGAAGAGCCAAGATTTCCATAACCATATGTATCTCTGGAGCTAGCAGGAGGCAGTCTACTCATTAGGAATTCATTTCTATTTTGTGAAAGGTTGTACTTCATGTCCACTGGAGATTGAGTATATGGAGTATTGCCTGAAAATACTTGCTGTGAATTGATGGTTGTCATATATGATTGATTCCGGGGCAGCGAATAATATCCTTCCATGTTAGGCAATTGTTGGAAATGTATTGAGGATTGCATTTTAAGATCCTGAGGAAGTGCAGATCTTTTGGGTAAAGCAAAGGCTCCTCGTTCCATGACCTGCATTATTCAATATCTATCAAGATTCAAGGATATCAATGGAAGTAATTATTACACCTGCCCAATTTATCATTTACTTAGTCGAGGTCCCTGACCCAATGGCGCCTTTCAAGCCTCAAGTTAATGAAAGTAATGCAATATCCTTCAACATTAACTACAATGGAGTTTGTATTCATTAATGTTTCACGTATACGTTAATATAGTATATAAAGTTAAACAAGGTTTTAAGGTTGAAATCATCGAATGATGGTTATTGTATTAAGAATTTTCCCGATCAGAATGAACTCAGGAGCTAGAAATCCCAAATCATGAGTTGTATCATGATTCAGATGGCACATCAATACAAAGTATAATTCCTCAATCTTAAAAATTCCTGCTCCATCGAGGGCAGCTGCTCCCAAAGTTCTACTAAATTATTAGGCTAGGCAAAATTACAATAAGGTCACAAAGAATTAATGAGCAAATAAGAATAGAAGCAGATTCCCTACATACCTCAGATCTTGAGTTGGCAGAATTGCTTATGTATGATACTGCATTATTGTATTCTAAAGGATGTGATTGTGACCTGAGGAAAGCCAACACATCACCAGGTATTGAATTTGATTCAGCTTGCTGCATCAAGATAAATAGAAGCAAAACTCAATTGTATAGCATAAAACTTTAGAATACAAACATCAATAACCGAGTTTTGTCTCATTAAATGGGATCAGCTAGATGGATTAGACAACATCGTAATGTTCTATCATAAACCATATCTTAATCAGTGTCAAAGCCTTAACCTCTACAAGAGTAAAATAATGCCAGAGAAAAATAGTAAATCCACTGCAAAACAGAAACCCAAACAATAATTTCATATACAACAATATTTTCAAATGCATAATCAAATCATACATCATATTATTTGCAAAATACAACCTGCATATAAAAAAACCAGGATAACCTAATAAGTACAATACATGCATATATCAGCTTAAACATCAAACAAATTGTGTTTCAGAAGATTGTAACAAATAGTGCATGTCATCCTGAGATAAAACAGCAGCATGTCATCAGAAATTTGTTTCTATATATATCATATGGAAAAAGGATTAATATTCGATGGTATTCAGTTCAATAACATAGCAAAGGAAGCTCAGCAGACAGAGCTTTGGAGAAAATATCAGATTGAGAGACAATATGTTATAGGGTATTTCAAAACAAATTCAATCATGGTCAAAAGAGGTGAATATGAATATGAAGCCATCTCCAAAGGCATGTCCACATGTGACACAGACTAAAAACCAAAATCATAAGTCTCTTTTGAATCTAGCATGCATAGATGGCACAGGTAATCAGCACAGAAAATTATAATAGCCTTAGGAAATTATTAACATGAAGAAGTGAAAATTCAATCTATCAGCTGAAATTTTCAGCAACTTTTGCAATCGTGCAAAATGAAAGAAATAATTTAGCTAGAAGATAAAGAGCAAAGAATCTTGCACCACAAAACCAACAAAACATGAATCCAGACCAGCCAACAGAGCCACTACATTCACAAAAAATGGGCCATGCTTTACAATGTAGGGAGTCTAGCAATATCAATAAAAACCAAGCAAAAGAACTCAAGTTTGAAGGGCTATACCGTCACCATTTCTTTTGGAAAATTAGAATGACTTCCACTCTGCAAGCCCAGGTGCTTCAAAGGAAGCGAATGAGTCATCCAGTGCGATTGTTGCAAACTGGGATCTGATTCAGACGCCACAGTGCTGTATTCATGCCCAAGAGTTTCCTCTGGAATAATATGCTTCAGAAGCTCTTGCTGAGGGGATGAAAGGAAGTGATTATTCTTATCGTCTTCTGTTCCTCTAAGAACATCAGGTCCAAGCTGTTTATCACGATGGTATACAGAGCTGATACATAGAGAAAATAATAAGAAAATGAGTTGCAATAGACAAAGCTGAGGATATCAAGTTGGGAACGGAAAAGAAAATGCCTGTCGTCTGAGAACTGAATTGAAGAACTATCCACAGTTGCAGACTTCTCTTCCAAGCCATTTCCAGATAGATTAGATGCAAGAATGACAGAAGATGCAGTATTACTGCTGCCATTATATGATCCAAAACTCAAATGTGAGCACTTAGCAGCCAATGATTGTAAATGTAAATCATTTGGAAGAACCACTGTAAGCTTATCTTCAGATGATGGCACTTCCAGTTTTGACTCCCTTATACTTAGCCTCTGGAAATCTGAAGCAGCCAATGAAACATCTGCAAAGGCATTACCAGGTACCTATTAAATTATTTTAATGATATATATAGATAGAACAACAACAATACATTACCCGCTCTTAAGAAAAAATTTGGTGAAAACAAAGTAGAAAACTTTATGCAATACCCAGATAGAGAAAATCTCATTTCAGCATAACTTAACCATAAAGAAGACTTCATGCACTGTTGTGATCATCACTTGTTTTATTATTAGCACAATAAAGTAGGTTGTTTTAGATCTGGGACTACGGTTACAATAGTTACCCTCATGGTGCCCATAAGAACTACGCAAGTCAGAGGTACAAGTATCCTTTAAGTTAGACTTGGAATGAGATCCTAGTCCAGTGTTGCTGCTCATAACATCATCACTAACAACATCCCCCCATGAAACTTGGGCTGCATTTAAGTCACAGTTCCTGTGCAAACTAACTGCAGTATCATGCAAACTACTAGTCCCAGATGGCACATGAGCATTTGATGAAACAAATATGTTTAGTGCTTGAGAATTGCCGGTGATTGGTTGTTCATTTGCAGGCCACTCATCATGAAAAACTTGCTGCTCAGAATGATTTTGAGAATGCAGAGTTGACTCTGAATTTCCAAATGTAGAAACTCCTGAGGCAGTAAAACGGTGATGTGAAACAGCATTTTGAGATGTTCGACCGATTCTTACAATGTCTGCCATAGAAAGATGTCCTTTGCTCACTCCTGGCAATGGGGTTTGAAGTCCTGGAGAAACTTGGGATAAAACTGATATGGAGTCACTTGTTCCTAATGACGGCCTTCCATTAGCACTAAAAGAATCACTGCATCAAATTATCAACAATTACAAAAGGTGAATACTTAAGACATTTTATTTAGAAAAATAACTACATACTCTGATGCCAGTGATATCAATATGCCATTATAAGACAGGCAAATCAAAAGAATAAATATTTTCGCCTTCTTATGAATTGGTGAAGCAATAACTCCAATCTACTCCTGAAATATTATTATTCCATGATTATGAAGTTATGTAAATACAACTAATGCATACATGAAAGCACATAGAGAAAAAAATGCGATCACTCACATCCAATACCGCTGAGTAATAAACAGGATGTGACAATAATACAGAAAATTTTAAAAATTGTAGTACAGACACAACATATACAATACAAAATTCAAAATGATAATTTGTGTGTGTGTGTGTGTATATCCCTGCCTTATTTCTACCTTTGTTATTAAAATGACTTGAGTGTTTAAAACAAGCCCAAAATGTGCTTTTTTCTTTCCACAATTTAAATAGCCTGCCCTATGTCAGTGTCCTGCAATGTTGGAGTTGAGTAGGTACAGATGCAAGATGTCAGTGCGCCGTTAGTGTGAAGCAAACTTGGCTGCAGCAGCTGGAAGAACCAATGATTTCATGCTTTATCAAAGACAGTGCCCATGAGGAAAGTTTGTAAATTAGGAAAACTGCTAAGCCGTCCGTTAAGGCGTCAGTTGTCTCCAACCATCAACCATCAAGTTTCCTGCTGATTCGTAATTGAAGCGCTGATCTTCAATGACCAAAATAATAATGGACTTGCAAGTACTGACAATTGCTTTGAATACCCTTTCCAAGACACCAATTTGGACGCATTGTAAAGAAACAAAACAAAACAAAAATCCAAGAAAAAGTGGGAGAGAGAGTAAGAAAATGGACAGTTAGGTATAAAAGAAACCGTCAAATCCATTGCTAGAACACTCTTAAATCTAAATAAAGGAAAACAATAATGGTCTCGTGGATAAACTGATATCAAGCCACACTCCATAAGTCCATTTCACTTGAATTCACATAACCACCAGAACCATGTTGATTAACAAAAAAAAAAAAAAACTCACCCTTTCGCACTTTTTCCCACAATATGAGCTGTGGAAGTCGTAACGGAAGTGCCGATAGACCCAACCTCTCCCTTGTTGGTAGGTTTAATGTGTTCTGACAGAAGTAACACACATATTCCACAAGGTAAGGCAATACAATACTAAAAAACCACATCAATATACTAGCTGCATGTACCATAATTGAATGAACGATGATTCTGCAATTAGGGACTATACCGTTATACGTCACATGTGTCAATACACTTTCAGTAACACTACGATCACTGCCAGTGCTGGTTTTGCCTCCACCCCGAATCAACCCGCCATTACTACCCCTTGTCCTAGAATCCAAGGCCTCCTTCATCTGAAGTTAAATAAGCAAATAGATTATTTTCATTTCATCCCCATAACAGTGTCCTCCACAACGTCAATGAACAATGTCATATGAGGAATACCTCTTTTCTTCTTTCACGTTTGCTTCTAACCTCATGAAAAGTATCTACAAAATCATCAACAATCATAATGTCGATACAAAATCATCAACTATCATTGATATCTCAGAATACCGAACAAATAAATAAATAGCCATATGCATGTAAACAAATCGCCAAAAGCAAGCAAAACGAACTCATAATTTCGCTATTTTTTCACTCCATTTCTGAAAAAAGAGTAAGAAAACCTTAAAGTTCACGGAACCAGAATAATAATAAAAACTAAAACAAATAAAAAAAAAAAAAACGAAGTCAACCGATCTGCTCGTCTCCACCAAATTTTCTCATCAACCAAACACCAAACAGAAACAAAAACAAAAACGATGTTCCACTTCAACAACAAAAACAAAACAAAACACAGCAAAAACCAAAAAAATCAAAACGAAGTAAAAAACATTCTCATTCTCACCGATTTTCTCAGCAACCAAAACACCAAACAGAAAAATTCAAAAAACAGCAAAAAAAGAAAAAACGACGTTCCATATCAACAACCGAAAGCGAACGAAAACGCAGCAAGTAACAATAAAACCTTGAGCGAGAAGCTTCTCTACGGCGCGGTTAGGGTCCATATCGCATTCCCTGAGCACCGCGTAGATCTCTTGCTCCGAACAACAGTTCACGATCTCCTTCACGCTCTGAATCACCTTCTTCGCCGTCACCGGCACCGTCTCCCCCGCAGAAGCAGCCTCTCCGCCGCCGTAACCGTCGTGCTTGTCCTCGCTCTCCATTCTCGCGGGAAAAAAACGATAATGACAATTTTCTCGCACTTCTATCTCGATTTTCCGCTCAACCAAACACAACACAGAATAAAAGAAAAAGAAGAGAACCCTTTCTTCTTGTTGTCGTCTCTATAATCCCTCTTTTTTTCTTTCTTTTCTTTTATTTGTTAAATGTCTTCTCGTGCTTTATATATAGATAGCGGTTTTTTTTTTTTGTTTTTTAGTTTTCTCGCGTGTGGACTGTGATAGTGTGTGTATAGTAATCGCTAGTCGTTGGGATGGGCTAGTTTCACTGACCGTGACCGTGTTGTGCTGTCACGGCCCATGTATCTCTTGCCACCTATCTTGGAAGCTTTGAAGGATCCTTACAGTTTATAGTTTTTTTTTTTTCAATTTTTGCTTTACAAAAATTAAAAATAAAAGTTGAAAATGGAAAATTAAAAATTAAAAACAATAAATCAAACATGTCCTAAAATTTTACATAATCTGAAACCATCTTATTTCACTTCCTTGTATAAGATGTTGTGCGAGTATTATTTGCACTTACGGTATAGAAGTCACTATATCAAAACACTTCTATCTATTTTTAGATGAGATATGAGTAAAACTATTATTTATATTTATAAAACATAAGATATTGTGTCAACTAACATCTCATCTATCATTAAATAGAATATGGATCGTAATTGAATATAGTTGAATAGTGTACTAATTAATACGATATCTCATACTAAAATAAATAACACAATTTAAATATGAGATCAAACTAAATGGAGTTTAAATCCATTCATGGGTTGACGAAAGTGTACTGATATATACATGTTGAGGGGATTCATTCCATGAGGGACTGCTTGTATTGTGTAATGGATTTGTGAGGAACAATATATTGGTCACAGGCGCGTGAGATTAGTGTGCTCCTTTACAAGAATCGAATTTTGGAGGGGTTTTTTTAATTGTCGAGTGTGTGATGTGTCTTCTCTTTTTTCCTTTTTTTTTTCTTGGGCAATTGTAGAGTGTGTCTTCTAAAAGTCAGAGGATCGGTAGCTTGAGTAAAATTTTAAGATATTTTCAATTTTCTTTTTTCTTTTTTCTTTTTATTTGCGATTGTCACTCATTTTTCTTTAACGAAGGTACTACTAAAAGTCGTGACTAGGTTTCTCGCAGAATAAAACACATAAATATGAATTTTTATTTCTAATTATGAGACCTTTTATATACATATTATTAAGAATTAAATTTTAAATTAGATATTTAAAAAGGTTAATTAACGATCAATTGTGCTAGGTCTAATCATTCACTTTCTTACAATTATGAGTGTTTAAAGTTTAAAAGAAAAAAAAATGTGATACACTACCCCTATAACAACAAAAAAATTCATAGATCATGATATTTAATTGTCATACCCACAATTTTAAAAATTTTAATAAAATTTAGATATTAATATAAAATTATTTTACAATGACAAGATGCAAAATGAATATCATAAAAATAAATTAATATGAGTTAATTGTGTTATATTGTGTGCATATAGAGCTTTATGGTATCAACCATTCATATTTTTCTATATATATGACTTTTGAATTAATTATTGCTAAGTCAAATACGTTTATTATATGACAATATATGATTAAATGACTATGTAAAAATCTTTCCACACTAGCCATGTGTTAAAATTAAACCCAATTAATATAATGAATATTGTTTGATATTAGTGTAATTGTTTTATATTACAAGTTAAATTTTAATGCACTAACAATATAAAAGTATTTTACATTGATATTTGATCAAAAAATTTTATTTGCATATTCAATAGCAGATTCAACTATCATGATTATGTGGCAATTTATGATTTGATTATTGTGTAAAAAGATGAGACATATATCAATGATGAGTGATAAAACTTATAAATTAGAAGATGAGATTGATTTCAACTTGATATCAGTA
>JAVHNL010000497.1:0-15738 GCA_031216105.1 Dalbergia cultrata
AAGACAGAAACTCCTAATTTTAGTGGAGATATCATTAAATTTTGCAAAGCTTTTGTTTGGGAAAGAATATTGAAATTCATTGCATTATCAAACTTTGAAAAGAATTGATGGGTTTAAAACTAATAAATTGGGGAGTTTAAAAACGTTATGAGTACCATGAATTAAACAAAGCACTGAAATATCAGATGACGGAAGCTCCTTATTTAATCGGAAACGCTATCTAAGTTTTATTAAGTTTTTGTTAGGGAAATAATATTAAAAGAAATTGTATTAACAAAATTTAAAAAACAATTGAGGGAATTAAAAGTAATAATTTGACATCTTTAAAACATAAGGAGTTTTATGAATTAAACAATGCACTGAAATATATGAAGACAGAAACTCCTAATTTTAGTGGAGATACTGTCAACATTTTCCAAAGCTTTTGTTTAGGAAAGAATATTGAAATTCATTGTATTATCAAACTTTGAAAAGAATTGATGGGTTTAAAAGTAATAATTTGGGGTTTTTAAAAACGTTATGAGTTCCATGAATTAAACAAAGCACTGAAATATCACATGACGGAAGCTCCTTATTTAAGCGGAAACGCTATCTAAGTTTTATTAAGTTTTTGTTAGGGAAATAATATTAAAAGTAACTGTATTAACAAAATTTAAAAAACAATTGATGGAATTAAAAGTAATAATTTGACGTCTTTAAAACATATCGAGTTTTATGAATTAAATAATGCAGTGAAATATATGAAGACAGAAACTCCTAATTTTAGTGGAGATACTGTCGAAATTTTGCAAAGCTTTTGTTTGGGAAAGAATATTGAAATTCATTGCATTATCAAACTTTGAAAAGAATTGATGGGTTTAAAAGTAATAATTTGGGGTGTTTAAAAACGTTATGAGTTCCATGAATTAAACAAAGCACTGAAATATCAGATGACGGAAGCACCTTATTTAATCGCAAACGCTATCTAAGTTTTATTAAGTTTTTGTTAGGGAAATAATATTAAAAGTAATTGTATTAACAAAATTTATAAAACAATTGATGGAATTAAAAGTAATAATTTGACGTCTTTAAAACATAAGGAGTTTTATGAATTAAATAATGCACTGAAATATATGAAGACAGTAAACTCCTAATTTTAGTGGAGATATCATTAAATTTTGCAAAGCTTTTGTTTGGGAAAGAATATTGAAATTCATTGCATTATCAAACTTTGAAAAGAATTGATGGGTTTAAAAGTAATAATTTGGGGTGTTTAAAAACGTTATGAGTTCCATGAATTAAACAAAGCACTGAAATATCAGATGACGGAAGCTCCTTATTTAAGCGGAAACGCTATCTAAGTTTTATTAAGTTTTTGTTAGGGAAATAATATTAAAAGTAACTGTATTAACAAAATTTAAAAAACAATTGATGGAATTAAAAGTAATAATTTGACGTCTTTAAAACATACGGAGTTTTATGAATTAAACAATGCACTGAAATATGAAGACGTAAACTCCTAATTTTAGTGGAGATATCATTAAATTTTGCAAAGCTTTTGTTTGGGAAAGAATATTGAAATTCATTGCATTATCAAACTTTGAAAAGAATTGATGGGTTTAAAAGTAATAATTTGGGGTGTTTAAAAACGTTATGAGTTCCATGAATTAAACAAAGCACCGAAATATCGATGACTAAGCTCTTTATTTAAGCTGAAACGCTATCTAAGTTTTATTAAGTTTTTGTTAGGGAAATAATATTAAAAGTAATTGTATTAACAAAATTTAAAAAACAATTGATGGAATTAAAAGTAATAATTTGACGCCTTTAAAACATATGGAGTTTTATGAATTAAATAATGCACTGAAATATGAAGACAGTAAACTCCTAATTTTAGTGGAGATATCATTAAATTTTGCAAAGCTTTTGTTTGGGAAAGAATATTGAAATTCATTGCATTATCAAACTTTGAAAAGAATTGATGGGTTTAAAACTAATAATTTGGGGTGTTTAAAAACGTTATGAGTTCCATGAATTAAACAAAGCACTAAAATATCAGATGACGGAAGCTCCTTATTTAAG
The DNA here is from genome assembly GCA_031216105.1 of Dalbergia cultrata. Taxonomy (NCBI): domain Eukaryota; kingdom Viridiplantae; phylum Streptophyta; class Magnoliopsida; order Fabales; family Fabaceae; genus Dalbergia; species Dalbergia cultrata. The sequence continues at coordinate 2,062 of JAVHNL010000497.1, forward strand.
CGGAAACGCTATCTAAGTTTTATTAAGTTTTTGTTAGGGAAATAATATTAAAAGTAATTGTATTAACAAAATTTTAAAAACAATTGATGGAATTAAAAGTAATAATTTGACGTCTTTAAAACATAAGGAGTTTTATGAATTAAATAATGCACTGAAATATATGAAGACAGAAACTCCTAATTTTAGTGGAGATATCAATAAATTTTGCAAAGCTTTTGTTTGGGAAAGAATATTGAAATTCATTGCATTATCAAACTTTGAAAAGAATTGATGGGTTTAAAAGTAATAATTTGGGGTTTTTAAAAACGTTATGAGTTCCATGAATTAAACAAAGCACTGAAATATCAGATGACGGAAGCTACTTATTTAAGTGGAAACGCTATCTAAGTTTTATTAAGTTTTTGTTAGGGAAATAATATTAAAAGTAATTGTATTAACAAAATTTTAAAAACAATTGATGGAATTAAAAGTAATAATTTGACGTCTTTAAAACATAAGGAGTTTTATGAATTAAACAATGCAATGAAATTTATGAAGACAGTAAACTCCTAATTTTAGTGGAGATATCATTAAATTTTGCAAAGCTTTTGTTTGGGAAAGAATATTGAAATTCATTGCATTATCAAACTTTGAAAAGAATTGATGGGTTTAAAAGTAATAATTTGGGGTGTTTAAAAACGTTATGAGTTCCATGAATTAAACAAAGCACAAATATCGATGACTAAGCTCCTTATTTAAGCGGAAACGCTATCTAAGTTTTATTAAGTTTTTGTCAGGGAAATAATATTAAAAGAAATTGTATTAACAAAATTTAAAAAAAATTGATGGAATTAAAAGTAATAATTTGACATCTTTAAAACATATGGAGTTTTATGAATTAAATAATGCACTGAATATATGAAGACAGTAAACTCCTAATTTTAGTGGAGATATCATTAAATTTTGCAAAGCTTTTGTTTGGGAAAGAATATTGAAATTCATTGCATTATCAAACTTTGAAAAGAATTGATGGGTTTAAAAGTAATAATTTGGGGTGTTTAAAAACGTTATGAGTTCCATGAATTAAACAAAGCACTGAAATATCAGATGACGGGAGCTCCTTATTTAAGCGGAAACGCTATCTAAGTTTTATTAAGTTTTTGTTAGGGAAATAATATTAAAAGTAATTGTATTAACAAAATTTAAAAAACAATTGATGGAATTAAAAGTAATAATTTCACGTCTTTAAAACATAAGGAGTTGTATGAATTAAACAATGCACTGAATTATATGAAGACAGAAACTCCTAATTTTAGTGGAGATATCATTTAAATTTTGCAAAGCTTTTGTTTGGGAAAGAATATTGAAATTCATTGCATTATCAAACTTTGAAAAGAATTGATGGGTTTAAAAGTAATAATTTGGGGTGTTTAAAAACGTTATGAGTTCCATGAATTAAACAAAGCACTGAAATATCGATGACTAAGCTCCTTATTTAAGCGGAAACGCTATCTAAGTTTTATTAAGTTTTTGTTAGGGAAATAATATTAAAAGTAACTGTATTAACAAAATTTAAAAAACAATTGAGGGAATTAAAAGTAATAATTTGACATCTTTAAAACATAAGTAGTTTTATGAATTAAATAATGCACTGAAATATATGAAGACAGAAACTCCTAATTTTAGTGGAGATACTCACAAATTTTGCAAAGCTTTTGTTTGGGAAAGAATATTGAAATTCATTGCATTATCAAACTTTGAAAAGAATTGATGGGTTTAAAAGTAATAATTTGGGGTGTTTAAAAACGTTATGAGTTCCATGAATTAAACAAAGCACTGAAATATCAGATGACGGAAGCTCCTTATTTAAGCGGAAACGCTATCTAAGTTTTATTAAGTTTTTGTTAGGGAAATAATATTAAAAGAAATTGTATTAACAAAATTTAAAAAACAATTGATGGAATTAAAAGTAATAATTTGACGTCTTTAGAACATAAGGAGTTTTATGAATTAAACAATGCACTCAAATATATGAAGACAGAAACTCCTAATTTTAGTGGAGATACTGTCAAAATTTTCCAAAGCTTTTGTTTGGGAAAGAATATTGAAATTCATTGCATTATCAAACTTTGAAAAGAATTGATGGGTTTAAAAGTAATAATTTGGGGTGTTTAAAAACGTTATGAGTTCCATGAATTAAACAAAGCAATCTAAATATCGATGACTAAGCACCTTATTTAAGGAGAAACGCTATCTAAGTTTTATTAAGTTTTTGTTAGGGAAATAATATTAAAAGTAACTGTATTAACAAAATTTAAAATACAATTGATGGAATTAAAAGTAATAATTTGACGTCTTTAAAACTTAAGGAGCTTTATGAATTAAACAATGCACTGAAATATATGAATACAGAAACTCCTAATTTTAGTGGAGATATCATAAATTTTGCAAAGCTTTTGTTTGGGAAAGAATATTGAAATTCATTGCATTATCAAACTTTGAAAAGAATTGATGGGTTTAAAAGTAATAATTTGGGGTGTTTAAAAACGTTATGAGTTCCATGAATTAAACAAAGCACTAAATATCGATGACTAAGCTCCTTATTTAAGCGGAAACGCTATCTAAGTTTTATTAAGTGTTTGTCAGGGAAATAATATTAAAAGTAACTGTATTAACAAAATTGAAAAAACAATTGATGGAATTAAAAGTAATAATTTGACGTCTTTAAAAGATGTGGAGTTTTATGAATTAAACAATGCACTGAAATATATGAAGACATAAACTCCTAATTTTAGTGGAGATATCATTAAATTTTGCAAAGCTTTTGTTTGGGAAAGAATATTGAAATTCATTGCATTATCAAACTTTGAAAAGAATTGATGGGTTTAAAAGTAATAATTTGGGGTGTTTAAAAACGTTATGAGTTCCATGAATTAAACAAAGCACTAAATATCGATGACTAAGCTCCTTATTTAAGCGAAACGCTATCTAAGTTTTATTAAGTTTTTGTTAGGGAAATAATATTAAAAGTAACTGTATTAACAAAATTTAAAAACAATTGATGGAATTAAAAGTAATAATTTGACGTCTTTAAAACATATGGAGTTTTATGAATTAAATATTGCACTGAATATATGAAGACAGTAAACTCCTAATTTTAGTGGAGATATCATTAAATTTTGCAAAGCTTTTGTTTGGGAAAGAATATTGAAATTCATTGCATTATCAAACTTTGAAAAGAATTGATGGGTTTAAAAGTAATAATTTGGGGTGTTTAAAAACGTTATGAGTTCCATGAATTAAACAAAGCACTAAATATCGATGACTAAGCTCCTTATTTAAGCGGAAACGCTATCTATGTTTTATTAAGTTTTTGTTAGGGAAATAATATTAAAAGTAACTGTATTAATAAAATTTAAAAAACAATTGATGGAATTAAAAGTAATAATTTGACGCCTTTAAAACATAAGGAGTTTTATGAATTAAACAATGCACTGAATATATGAAGACAGTAAACTCCTAATTTTAGTGGAGATATCAAAAATTTTGCAAAGCTTTTGTTTGGGAAAGAATATTGAAATTCATTGCATTATCAAACTTTGAAAAGAATTGATGGGTTTAAAAGTAATAATTTGGGGTGTTTAAAAACGTTATGAGTTCCATGAATTAAACAAAGCACTGAAATATCAGATGACGATAGCTCCTTATTTAAGCGGAAACGCTATCTAAGTTTTATTAAGTTTTTGTTAGGGAAATAATATTAAAAGTAATTGTATTAACAAAATTTTAAAAACAATTGATGGAATTAAAAGTAATAATTTGACGTCTTTAAAACATAAGGAGTTTTATGAATTAAATAATGCACTGAATATATGAAGACAGAACTCCTAATTTTAGTGGAGATATCATTAAATTTTGCAAAGCTTTTGTTTGGGAAAGAATATTGAAATTCATTGCATTATCAAACTTTGAAAAGAATTGATGGGTTTAAAAGTAATAATTTGGGGTTTTTAAAAACGTTATGAGTTCCATGAATTAAACAAAGCACTGAAATATCAGATGACGGAAGCTCCTTATTTAAGCGGAAACGCTATCTAAGTTTTATTAAGTTTTTGTTAGGGAAATAATATTAAAAGTAATTGTATTAACAAAATTTTAAAAACAATTGATGGAATTAAAAGTAATAATTTGACGTCTTTAAAACATATGGAGTTTTATGAATTAAATAATGCACTGAATTATATGAAGATAGAAACTCCTAATTTTAGTGGAGATACTTTGAAAATTTTTTAAAGCTTTTATTTGGGAAAGAATATTGAAATTCATTGCATTATCAAACTTTGAAAAGAATTGATGGGTTTAAAAGTAATAATTTGGGGTGTTTAAAAACGTTATGAGTTCCATGAATTAAACAAAGCACTGAAATATCAGATGACGGAAGCTCCTTATTTAAGCGGAAACGCTATCTAAGTTTTATTAAGTTTTTGTTAGGGAAATAATATTAAAAGTAACTGTATTAACAAAATTTAAAAAACAATTGATGGAATTAAAAGTAATAATTTGACGTCTTTAAAACAGAAGGAGTTTTATGAATTAAACAATGCACTGAAATATATGAAGACAGAAACTCCTAATTTTAGTGGAGATACTGTCAAAATTTTGCAAAGCTTTTGTTTGGGAAAGAATATTGAAATTCATTGCATTATCAAACTTTGAAAAGAATTGATGGGTTTAAAAGTAATAATTTGGGGTGTTTAAAAACGTTATGAGTTCCATGAATTAAACAAAGCACTGAAATATCAGATGACGGAAGCTCCTTATTTAAGCGGAAACGCTATCTAAGTTTTATTAAGTTTTTGTTAGGGAAATAATATTAAAAGTAATTGTATTAACAAAATTTAAAAAACAATTGATGGAATTAAAAGTAATAATTTGACGCCTTTAAAACATATGGAGTTTTATGAATTAAATAATGCACTGATATATGAAGACAGAAACTCCAAATTTTAGTGGAGATACTGTCGAAATTTTGCTAAGCTTTTGTTTGGGAAAGAATATTGAAATTCATTGCATTATCAAACTTTGAAAAGAATTGATGGGTTTAAAAGTAATAATTTGGGGTGTTTAAAAACGTTATGAGTTCCATGAATTAAACAAAGCACTGAAATATCGATGACTAAGCTCCTTATTTAAGCGAAACGCTATCTATGTTTTGTTAAGTTTTTGTTAGGGAAATAATATTAAAAGTAATTGTATTAACAAAATTTAAAATACAATTGATGGAATTAAAAGTAATAATTTGACGCCTTTAAAACATAAGGAGTTTTATGAATTAAACAATGCACTGAATATATGAAGACAGTAAACTCCTAATTTTAGTGGAGATATCATAAATTTTGCAAAGCTTTTGTTTGGGAAAGAATATTGAAATTCATTGCATTATCAAACTTTGAAAAGAATTGATGGGTTTAAAAGTAATAATTTGGGGTGTTTAAAAACGTTATGAGTTCCATGAATTAAACAAAGCACTAAATATCGATGACTAAGCTCCTTATTTAAGCGAAACGCTATCTAAGTTTTATTAAGTTTTTGTTAGGGAAATAATATTAAAAGTAACTGTATTAACAAAATTTACAAAACAATTGATGGAATTAAAAGTAATAATTTGACGTCTTTAAAACAGAAGGAGTTTTATGAATTAAACAATGCACTGAATATATGAAGACAACTCCTAATTTTAGTGGAGATATCATTAAATTTTGCAAAGCTTTTGTTTGGGAAAGAATATTGAAATTCATTGCATTATCAAACTTTGAAAAGAATTGATGGGTTTAAAAGTAATAATTTGGGGTGTTTAAAAACGTTATGAGTTCCATGAATTAAACAAAGCACTGAAATATCAGATGACGGAAGCTCCTTATTTAAGCGGAAACGCTATCTAAGTTTTATTAAGTTTTTGTTAGGGAAATAATATTAAAAGTAACTGTATTAACAAAATTTAAAAAACAATTGATGGAATTAAAAGTAATAATTTGACATCTTTAAAACATATGGAGTTTTATGAATTAAATAATGCACTGATATATGAAGACAGAAACTCCAAATTTTAGTGGAGATACTGTCAAAATTTTGCAAAGCTTTTGTTTGGGAAAGAATATTGAAATTCATTGCATTATCAAACTTTGAAAAGAATTGATGGGTTTAAAAGTAATAATTTGGGGTGTTTAAAAACGTTATGAGTTCCATGAATTAAACAAAGCACTCAAATATCAGATGACGAAAGCTCCTTATTTAATCGGAAACGCTATCTAAGTTTTATTAAGTTTTTGTTAGGGAAATAATATTAAAAGTAATTGTATTAACAAAATTTTAAAAACAATTGATGGAATTAAAAGTAATAATTTGACGTCTTTAAAACATAAGGAGTTTTATGAATTAAATAATGCACTGAAATATGAAGACAGTAAACTCCTAATTTTAGTGGAGATATCATTAAATTTTGCAAAGCTTTTGTTTGGGAAAGAATATTGAAATTCATTGCATTATCAAACTTTGAAAAGAATTGATGGGTTTAAAAGTAATAATTTGGGGTTTTTAAAAACGTTATGAGTTCCATGAATTAAACAAAGCACTGAAATATCAGATGACGGAAGCTCCTTATTTAAGCGGAAACGCTATCTAAGTTTTATTAAGTTTTTGTTAGGGAAATAATATTAAAAGTAATTGTATTAACAAAATTGTAAAAACAATTGATGGAATTAAAAGTAATAATTTGACGTCTTTAAAACATAAGGAGTTTTATGAATTAAACAATGCAATGAAATATATGAAGACAGAAACTCCTAATTTTAGTGGAGATATCATTAAATTTTGCAAAGCTTTTGTTTGGGAAAGAATATTGAAATTCATTGCATTATCAAACTTTGAAAAGAATTGATGGGTTTAAAAGTAATAATTTGGGGTGTTTAAAAACGTTATGAGTTCCATGAATTAAACAAAGCACTGAAATATTAGATGACGGAAGCTCCTTATTTAATTGTAAACGCTATCTAAGTTTTATTAAGTTTTTGTTAGGGAAATAATATTAAAAGTAATTGTATTAACAAAATTTAAAAAACAATTGATGGAATTAAAAGTAATAATTTGACGTCTTTAAAACATACGGAGTTTTATGAATTAAATAATGCACTGAATATATGAAGACGTAAACTCCTAATTTTAGTGGAGATACTGTCGAAATTTTGCAAAGCTTTTGTTTGGGAAAGAATATTGAAATTCATTGCATTATCAAACTTTGAAAAGAATTGATGGGTTTAAAAGTAATAATTTGGGGTGTTTAAAAACGTTATGAGTTCCATGAATTAAACAAAGCACTAAATATCGATGACTAAGCTCCTTATTTAATTGTAAACGCTATCTACGTTTTATTAAGTTTTTGTTAGGGAAATAATGTTAAAAGTAACTGTATTAACAAAATTGAAAAAACAATTGATGGAATTAAAAGTAATAATTTGACGTCTTTAAAACATAAGGAGTTGTATGAATTAAACAATGCACTGAATTATATGAAGACAGAAACTCCTAATTTTAGTGGAGATATCATTAAATTTTGCAAAGCTTTTGTTTGGGAAAGAATATTGAAATTCATTGCATTATCAAACTTTGAAAAGAATTGATGGGTTTAAAAGTAATAATTTGGGGTGTTTAAAAACGTTATGAGTTCCATGAATTAAACAAAGCACTGAAATATCAGATGACGGAAGCTCCTTATTTAAGCGGAAACGCTATCTAAGTTTTATTAAGTTTTTGTTAGGGAAATAATATTAAAAGTAACTGTATTAAAAAAATTTAAAAAACAATTGATGGAATTAAAAGTAATAATTTGACGTCTTTAAAACAATGAATTAAATAATGCACTGAAATATATGAAGACAGAAACTCCTAATTTTAGTGGAGATACTCATTAAATTTTGCAAAGCTTTTGTTTGGGAAAGAATATTGAAATTCATTGCATTATCAAACTTTGAAAAGAATTGATGGGTTTAAAAGTAATAATTTGGGGTGTTTAAAAACGTTATGAGTTCCATGAATTAAACAAAGCACTAAATATCGATGACTAAGCTCCTTATTTAAGCGGAAACGCTATCTAAGTTTTATTAAGTTTTTGTTAGGGAAATAATATTAAAAGTAACTGTATTAACAAAATTTAAAAAACAATTGATGGAATTAAAAGTAATAATTTGACGTCTTTAAAACATACGGAGTTTTATGAATTAAACAATGCACTGAATATATGAAGACAGTAAACTCCTAATTTTAGTGGAGATATCATTTAAATTTTGCAAAGCTTTTGTTTGGGAAAGAATATTGAAATTCATTGCATTATCAAACTTTGAAAAGAATTGATGGGTTTAAAAGTAATAATTTGGGGTGTTTAAAAACGTTATGAGTTCCATGAATTAAACAAAGCACTAAATATCGATGACTAAGCTCCTTATTTAATCGTAAACGCTATCTAAGTTTTATTAAGTTTTTGTTAGGGAAATAATATTAAAAGTAATTGTATTAACAAAATTTTAAAAACAATTGATGGAATTAAAAGTAATAATTTGACGTCTTTAAAACATAAGGAGTTTTATGAATTAAACAATGCACTGAAATATATGAAGACAGAAACTCCTAATTTTAGTGGAGATACTGTCAAAATTTTGCAAAGCTTTTGTTTGGGAAAGAATATTGAAATTCATTGCATTATCAAACTTTGAAAAGAATTGATGGGTTTAAAAGTAATAATTTGGGGTTTTTAAAAACGTTATGAGTTCCATGAATTAAACAAAGCACTGAAATATCAGATGACGGAAGCTCCTTATTTAAGCGAAAACACTATCTAAGTTTTATTAAGTTTTTGTTAGGGAAATAATATTAAAAGTAATTGTATTAACAAAATTTATAAAACAATTGATGGAATTAAAAGTAATAATTTGACGCCATTAAAACATATGGAGTTTTATGAATTAAATAATGCACTGAAATATATGAATACAGAAACTCCTAATTTTAGTGGAGATACTATCAAAATGTTGCAAAACTTTTGTTTGGGAAAGAATATTGAAATTCATTGCATTATCAAACTTTGAAAAGAATTGATGGGTTTAAAAGTAATAATTTGGGGTGTTTAAAAACGTTATGAGTTCCATGAATTAAACAAAGCACTGAAATATCGATGACTAAGCTCCTTATTTAAGCAGAAACGCTATCTAGGTTTTATTAAGTTTTTGTTAGGGAAATAATATTAAAAGTAACTGTATCAACAAAATTTAAAAAAAATTGGTGGAATTAAAAGTAATAATTTAACGCCTTTAAAACATATGGAGTTTTATGAATTAAATAATGCACTGAATATATGAAGACAGTAAACTCCTAATTTTAGTGGAGATACTATTGAAATTTTGCAAAGCTTTTGTTTGGGAAAGAATATTGAAATTCATTGCATTATCAAACTTTGAAAAGAATTGATGGGTTTAAAAGTAATAATTTGGGGTGTTTAAAAACGTTATGAGTTCCATGAATTAAACAAAGCACTGAAATATCAGATGACGGGAGCTCCTTATTTAAGCGGAAACGCTATCTAAGTTTTATTAAGTTTTTGTTAGGGAAATAATATTAAAAGTAACTGTATTAACAAAATTTAAAAAACAATTGATGGAATTAAAAGTAATAATTTGACGTCTTTAAAACATAAGGAGTTTTATGAATTAAACAATGCACTGAATATATGAAGACAGTAAACTCCTAATTTTAGTGGAGATATCATAAATTTTGCAAAGCTTTTGTTTGGGAAAGAATATTGAAATTCATTGCATTATCAAACTTTGAAAAGAATTGATGGGTTTAAAAGTAATAATTTGGGGTGTTTAAAAACGTTATGAGTTCCATGAATTAAACAAAGCACTAAATATCGATGACTAAGCTCCTTATTTAAGGGGAAACGCTATCTAAGTTTTATTAAGTTTTTGTTAGGGAAATAATATTAAAAGTAACTGTATTAACAAAATTTATAAAACAATTGATGGAATTAAAAGTAATAATTTGACGTCTTTAAAACATACTGAGTTTGATGAATTAAATAATGCACTGTAATATATGAAGACAGAAACTCCTAATTTTAGTGGAGATACTGTCGACATTTTCCAAAGCTTTTGTTTGGGAAAGAATATTGAAATTCATTGCATTATCAAACTTTGAAAAGAATTGATGGGTTTAAAAGTAATAATTTGGGGTGTTTAAAAACGTTATGAGTTCCATGAATTAAACAAAGCACTGAAATATCAGATGACGGAAGCTCCTTATTTAAGCGGAAACGCTATCTAAGTTTTATTAAGTTTTTGTTAGGGAAATAATATTAAAAGTAACTGTATTAACAAAATTTAAAAAACAATTGATGGAATTAAAAGTAATAATTTGACGTCTTTAAAACATGTGGAGTTTTATGAATTAAATAATGCACTGAAATATATGAAGACAGAAACTCCTAATTTTAGTGGAGATATCATTAAATTTTGCAAAGCTTTTGTTTGGGAAAGAATATTGAAATTCATTGCATTATCAAACTGTGAAAAGAATTGATGGGTTTAAAAGTAATAATTTGGGGTGTTTAAAAACGTTATGAGTTCCATGAATTAAACAAAGTACTGAAATATCAGATGACAGAAGCTCCTTATTTAAGGGGAAACGCTATCTAAGTTTTATTAAGTTTTTGTTAGGGAAATAATATTAAAAGTAACTGTATTAACAAAATTTAAAAAACAATTGATGGAATTAAAAGTAATAATTTGACGTCTTTAAAACAGAAGGAGTTTTATGAATTAAACAACGCACTGAAATATGAAGACGTAAACTCCTAATTTTAGTGGAGATATCACTAAATTTTGCAAAGCTTTTGTTTGGGAAAGAATATTGAAATTCATTGCATTATCAAACTTTGAAAAGAATTGATGGGTTTAAAAGTAATAATTTGGGGTGTTTAAAAACGTTATGAGTTCCATGAATTAAACAAAGCACTAAATATCGATGACTAAGCTCCTTATTTAAGCGGAAACGCTATCTAAGTTTTATTAAGTTTTTGTTAGGGAAATAATATTAAAAGTAACTGTATTAACAAAATTTAAAAAACAATTGATGGAATTAAAAGTAATAATTTGACGTCTTTAAAACATATGGAGTTTTATGAATTAAATATTGCACTGAATTATATGAAGACAGTAAACTCCTAATTTTAGTGGAGATATCATTAAATTTTGCAAAGCTTTTGTTTGGGAAAGAATATTGAAATTCATTGCATTATCAAACTTTGAAAAGAATTGATGGGTTTAAAAGTAATAATTTGGGGTGTTTAAAAACGTTATGAGTTCCATGAATTAAACAAAGCACTGAAATATCGATGACTAAGCTCCTTATTTAAGCGGAAACGCTATCTAAGTTTTATTAAGTTTTTGTTAGGGAAATAATATTAAAAGTAATTGTATTAACAAAATTTAAAAAACAATTGATGGAATTAAAAGTAATAATTTGACGTCTTTAAAACATAAGGAGTTTTATGAATTAAACAATGCACTGAAATATATGAAGACAGAAACCCCTAATTTTAGTGGAGATATCATTAAATTTTGCAAAGCTTTTGTTTGGGAAAGAATATTGAAATTCATTGCATTATCAAACTTTGAAAAGAATTGATGGGTTTAAAAGTAATAATTTGGGGTGTTTAAAAACGTTATGAGTTCCATGAATTAAACAAAGCACTAAATATCGATGACTAAGCTCCTTATTTAATCGTAAACGCTATCTAGGTTTTATTAAGTTTTTGTTAGGGAAATAATATTAAAAGTAATTGTATTAACAAAATTTTAAAAACAATTGATGGAATTAAAAGTAATAATTTGACGTCTTTAAAACATAAGGAGTTTTAAGAATTAAACAATGCACTGAATTATATGAAGATAGAAACTCCTAATTTTAGTGGAGATACTGCCGGAATTTTGCAAAGCTTTTGTTTGGGAATAAATATTGAAATTTATTGTATTAGCAAACTTTGAAAAGAATTGATGGGTTTAAAAGTAATAATTTGGGGTTTTTAAAAAAGTTATGAGTTCCATGAATTAAACAAAGCACTTAAATATCAGATGACGAAAGCTCCTTATTTGATCGGAAACGCTATCTAAGTTTTATTAAGTTTTTGTTAGGGAAATAATATTAAAAGTAATTGTATTAACAAAATTTAAAAAACAATTGATGGAATTAAAAGTAATAATTTGACGTCTTTAAAACATAAGGAGTTTTATGAATTAAATAATGCACTGAAATATATGAAGACAGAAACCCCTAATTTTAGTGGAGATATCATTAAATTTTGCAAAGCTTTTGTTTGGGAAAGAATATTGAAATTCATTGCATTATCAAACTTTGAAAAGAATTGATGGGTTTAAAAGTAATAATTTGGGGTGTTTAAAAACGTTATGAGTTCCATGAATTAAACAAAGCACTGAAATATCGATGACTAAGCTCCTTATTTAAGCGAACGCTATCTAAGTTTTATTAAGTTTTTGTTAGGGAAATAATATTAAAGGTAATTGTATTAAGAAAATTTACAAAACAATTGCTGGAATAAAAAGTACTAATTTGACGTCTTTAAAACATAAAGAGTTTTATGAATTAAACAATGCACTGAATATATGAAGACAGTAAACTCCTAATTTTAGTGGAGATATCATTAAATTTTGCAAAGCTTTTGTTTGGGAAAGAATATTGAAATTCATTGCATTATCAAACTTTGAAAAGAATTGATGGGTTTAAAAGTAATAATTTGGGGTGTTTAAAAACGTTATGAGTTCCATGAATTAAACAAAGCACTAAATATCGATGACTAAGCTCCTTATTTAAGCGGAAACGCTATCTATGTTTTGTTAAGTTTTTGTTAGGGAAATAATATTAAAAGTAATTGTATTAACAAAATTTAAAAAACAATTGATGGAATTAAAAGTAATAATTTGACATCTTTAAAACATAAGGAGTATTATGAATTAAATAATGCACTGCAATATATGAAGACAGAAACTCCTAATTTTAGTGGAGATATCATTAAATTTTGCAAAGCTTTTGTTTGGGAAAGAATATAGAAATTCATTGCATTATCAAACTTTGAAAAGAATTGATGGGTTTAAAACTAATAATTTGGGGTGTTTAAAAACGTTATGAGTTCCATGAATTAAACAAAGCACTGAAATATCAGATGACGGAAGCTCCTTATTTAAGCGGAAACGCTATCTAAGTTTTATTAAGTTTTTGTTAGGGAAATAATGTTAAAAGTAATTGTATTAACAAAATTTAAAAAACAATTGATGGAATTAAAAGTAATAATTTGACGTCTTTAAAACAGAAGGAGTTTTATGAATTAAACAACGCACTGAAATATATGAAGACAGAAACTCCTAATTTTAGCGGAGATATCATTTAAATTTTGCAAAGCTTTTGTTTGGGAAAGAATGTTGAAATTCATTGCATTATCAAACTTTGAAAAGAATTGATGGGTTTAAAACTAATAAATTGGGGAGTTTAAAAACGTTATGAGTACCATGAATTAAACAAAGCACTGAAATATCAGATGACGGAAGCTCCTTATTTAATCGGAAACGCTATCTAAGT
>JAVHNL010000498.1:12500-18413 GCA_031216105.1 Dalbergia cultrata
CCTAAACCCTAAATTTTTAAACCCTAAATTTAAATTTAAACCCTAAATTTTAAACCCTAAACCCTAAACCCTAAACCCCAATTTTAAACCCTAAACCCTAAATTTAATTTAAACCCTAAACCCTAAATTTTAAACCCTGAAATTTAAACCCTAAATTTTAAACCCTAAACCCTAAACCCTAAACCCTAAATTTTAAACTTTTAAACCCTAAACCCTAAACCCTAAACCCTAAATTTAAATTGAATTAAATTCTTAAATTTTAAATTTAATTGAATTAAATTTAAATTCCTGAAATTTTAAATGAATTTAAATTTTGAATGAATTTAAATTTTAAATTTTAAATGATATTTAAATTTTAAATTTTAAACCTTCAATGAATTTAAATTTTAATTGATATTTGAACTGAATTTTAAATTCAATGAATTTAAATTTTAAATTTTAAATTTTAAATTGAATTAAATTTTAAATTTTAAATTTTAAATTTTAAATTTTAAATTTTAAATTTTAAATTGAATTTGAATTTAAATTCTTAAATTTAAATTCTTAATTTTAAATTCTTAAATTTTAAACCTTAAATTTTGAAATTTTAAATTTTAAATTTTAAATTTAAATTCTAAATTTTAAATTTTAAATTTTAAATTTAAACTTTTAAATTTTAATTTTAAATTTTAAATTTTAAATTTTAAATTTTAAATCTTTTTAAATTTTAAATTCTAAATTTAAATTTTAAATTTTGTAAATTCTTAAATTTTAAATTTTAAATTTTAAATTTTAAATTTTAAATTTTAAATTTTAAATTTTAAATTTTAAATTTTAAATTTTAAATTTTAAATCTTAAATTTTAAATTTTAAATTTTAAATTCTTAAATTTTAAATTTTAAATTTTAAATTTTAAATTTTAAATTTTAAATTTTAAATTTGGGGCCTTAAATTTTAAATTTTAAATTTTTTTAAATTTTAAATTTTAAATTTTAAATTTTAAATTTTGTAAATTTTAAATTTTAAATTTTAAATTTTAACATTTTAAATTTTAAATTTTAAAATTTTAAATTTTAAATTCTTAAATTTTAAATTTTTAAATTTTGAAATTTTAAATTTTAAATTTTAAATTTTAAATTTTAAATTTTTAAATTTAAATTTTAAATTTTAAATTTTAAATTTTAAATTTTAAATTTTAAATTTTAAATTTTAAATTTTAAATTTTAAATTTTAAATTTAAATTCTTAAATTTTAAATTTTAAATTTAAATTTTAAATTTTAAATTTAATTTTAAATTTTAAATTTTAAATTTTAAATTTTGAAATTTTGAAATTTTAAATTTTAAATTCCTAATTTTAAATTTTAAATTTTAAATTTTAAATTTTAAATTCTTAAATTTTAAATTTTAAATTTTAAATTTTAAATTTTAAATTTTAAATTTTAAATTTTAAATTTTAAATTTTAAATTTTAAATTTTAAATTTTAAATTTAAATTTTAAATTTTAAATTTTAAACGAAATTTTAAATTCTTAGAATTTTTGAAATTTTAAATTTTAAATTTTAAATTTTAAAATTTTAAATCTTAAATTTTAAATTTTAAATTTTAAATTTTAAATTTTAAATTTTAAATTTTAAATTTTAAATTTTAAATTTTAAATTTTAAATTTTAAATTTTAAATTTTAAATTTTAAATTTTAAATTTTAAATTTTAAATTTTAAATTTTAAATTTTAAATTTTAAATTTTAAATTTAAATTTTAAATTTTAAATTCTGAAATTTTAAATTTTAAATTCTTAAATTTTAAAATTTTAAATTTTGGGAAATTTTAAAATTTTAAATTTTAAATTTTAAATTTTAAATTTTAAATTTTAAATTTTAAATTTTAAATTTTAAATTCTTAAATTTTAAATTTTAAATTTTAAATTTTAAATTTTAAACTTTAAATTTTTAAATTTTAAATTTTAAATTTTAAATTTTAAATTTTAAAATTTAAATTTTAAATTTTAAATTTTAAATTTTGTAATTTTAAATTTTAAATTTTAAATTAATTAAATTTTAAATTTTAAATTTTGAAATTTTAAATTTTAAATTTTAAATTTTAAATTTAAATTTAAATGAAATTTAAATTTAATTCTTAAATTTTAAATTTTGGAAATTTTAAATTTTGGAAATTTTAAATTTTAAATTTTAAATTTTAAATTTTAAATTTTGAAATTTTAAATTTTAAATTTTAAATTTCTGAAATTTTAAATTCTAAATTTTAAATTTTAAATTTGGGAATCTTGAAAATTTTAATTTTAAAATTTTAAATTTTAAATTTAAATTTTAAATTTTAAATTTTAAATTGAATTTTTAAATTTTAAATTTAAATTCCTAATGTAAATTTTGAAATTTTAATCAAATTTAAATTTTTTAAATTTAAATTTGAAATTTTAAATTTTAAATTTTAAATTTTAAATTCCTAAATTCAAATTTTAAATTTTAAATTTTAAATTTTAAATTTAAATTCTTAGAAATTTTGAATCAAATTTTAAATTTTAAATTTTAATTCCTAAATTTTAAATTTCAATTTTAAATTTTAAATTTTAAATTTAGCTCAATTTAATTAAATTTTAAATTTAATTTAAATTTTAAATTTTAAATTTTAAATTTTAAATTTTAAATTTTAAATTTTAAATTTTAAATTTTAAATTTTAAATTTTAAATTTTAAATTTTAAATTTTAAATTTTAAATTTTAAATTTCTTAAATTTTAAATTTTAAATTTTAAATTTTAAATTTTAAATTTTGTAAATTTTAAATTTTAAATTTTAAATTTAAATTTTAAATTTTAAATTTTAAATTCTTAAATTTTAAATTTTAAATTTTAAATTTTAAATTTTAAATTTTAAATTTTAAATTTTAAATTTTAAATTTTAAATTTTAAATTTAAATTTAAATTTTAAATTTTAAATTTTAAATTTTAAATTTTAAATTTAATTTTAATTTTAATTTTAAATTTTAAATTTTAAATTTTAAATTTTAAATTTTAAATTTTAAATTTTAAATTTAAATTTTAAATTTTAAATTTAAATTTTAAATTTAAATTTAAATTTTAAATTTTAAATTTTAAATTTTAAATTTAATTTAAATTTTAAATTTTAAATTTAAATTTTAAATTTTAAATTTTAAATTTTAATTCTTAAATTTTAAATTTAATTTTAAATTTTAAATTTTAAATTTTAAATTTTAAATTTTAAATTTTAAATTTTAAATTTAAATTTAAATTTTAAATTTTAAATTTAAATTTTAAATTTTAAATTTTAAATTTTAAATTTTAAATTTTAAATTTTAAATTTTAAATTTTAAATTTTAAATTTTAAATTTTAAATTTTAAATTTTAAATTTAAATTTTAAATTTTAAATTTTAAATTTTAAATTTTAAATTTTAAATTTTAAATTTTAAATTTAAATTTTAAATTTTAAATTTTAAATTTTAAATTTTAAATTTAAATTTTAAATTTTAAATTCTTAAATTTTAAATTTTAAATTTTAAATTTTAAATTTTAAATTTTAAATTTAAATTTTAAACCCTAAACCCTAAACCCTAAACCCTAAACCCTAAACCCTAAACCCTAAACCCTAAACCCTAAACCCTAAACCCTAAACCCTAAACCCTAAACCCTAAACCCTAAACCCTAAACCCTAAACCCTAAACCCTAAACCCTAAACCCTAAACCCTAAACCCTAAACCCTAAACCCTAAACCCTAAACCCTAAACCCTAAACCCTAAACCCTAAACCCTAAACCCTAAACCCTAAACCCTAAACCCTAAACCCTAAACCCTAAACCCTAAACCCTAAACCCTAAACCCTAAACCCTAAACCCTAAACCCTAAACCCTAAACCCTAAAAACCCTAAACCCTAAACCCTAAACCTAAACTAAACCCTAAACCCTAAACCCTAAACCCTAAACCCTAAACCCTAAACCCTAAACCCTAAACCCTAAACCCTAAACCCTAAACCCTAAACCCTAAACCCTAAACCCTAAACCCTAAACCCTAAACCCTAAACCCTAAACCCTAAACCCTAAACCCTAAACCCTAAACCCTAAACCCTAAACCCTAAACCCTAAACCCTAAACCCTAAACCCTAAACCCTAAACCCTAAACCCTAAACCCTAAACCCTAAACCCTAAACCCTAAACCCTAAACCCTAAACCCTAAACCCTAAACCCTAAACCCTAAACCCTAAACCCTAAACCCTAAACCCTAAACCCTAAACCCTAAACCCTAAACTAGGCCTAAACCCTAAACCCTAAACCCTAAACCCTAAACCCTAAACCCTAAACCCTAAACCCTAAACCCTAAACCCTAAAAACCCTAAACCCTAAACCCTAAACCCTAAACCCTAAACCCTAAACCCTAAACCCTAAACCCTAAACCCTAAACCCTAAACCCTAAACCCTAAACCCTAAACCCTAAACCCTAAACCCTAAACCCTAAACCCTAAACCCTAAACCCTAAACCCTAAACCCTAAACCCTAAACCCTAAACCCTAAACCCTAAACCCTAAACCCTAAAACCCTAAAAAACCCTAAACCCTAAACCCTAAACCCTAAAACCTAAAACCCTAAACCCTAAACCCTAAAAAACCATAAACCATAAACCCTAAAACCCTAAACCCTAACAAAACCCTAAACCCTAAACCCCATAAACCATAAACACTAAACCGTAAACCCTAAACCGTAAACCCTAAAACCCTAAACCCTAAACCCTAACAAAACCCTAAACCCTAAACCCTAAACCCTAAACCCGAATAACAAAAACCCTAAACCCTAAACCCTAAACCCTAACCCCTAAACCTAAACCATAAACCGTAAACCCTAAAACCCTAAGCCCCAAACCCTAAAAAAACCCTAAATCCTAGACCCTAAACCCTAAACCCCAGCCCCTGCACTTTGGCCCTAAACCCTGCACTCGACCCTTGACCCTAGACCCCTAGACCCCCATACCCCAAGACCCCAGACCCCAAGACCCCAAGACCCAGACCCCAGACCCTAGATCCTAGACAAAACAAACCCCGAACAAAATGAAACAAAACAAAACCCTAAGCCCTTAATCTTAGCTTCTAAACCCTAACCCCTAAATCCTAATAGGAAAATCATTTAACCTCGTCATGTTCATAGTGAGTTCTTTTCAACTAACTTGTACTAATTCCCATATAAACTTGGGGAAAGCTTTCTCCACAATGGTAGACAGCTCAATGAGAAGCAAGAAACATCACAAGCAATCCGATAATAAGCAAAGCTTTACTGATAGGAAAATCATTCAACCTCATTATTTTCATGGTGAGTTCTTTTCAACTAACTTGTACTGATTCTCGAACATTGGTTCCATATAAACCTTGAAAAATAAATAATAAAAAAATTTGCACATAGTTATATTAAGTGTTCTAAGAAAAAAAAAGTGATAAATAAAATGTAAAAAGAAAAAACAAAGGCACTAAAACCTTGCTCTCCAAGAATAGATAACCCTATCAATAATTAAATTTTTTAGAAAGACAAGGCAACTAAAAAAAAAGTGCAATATTAATAATCAACAATTGAATTAAAAAGGTAAAAAGCCATTATTTAAGATTAGATTACAACCATAAAATAAGAAATGAACTAATCTTCTCTATATAATAAAGAAATGATGGAAAAAGAAGGTTATAAAATATGATCTCAAGGATCTGTAAATTGTATTAATTTGGATCTCCAAAGCTATTATAGAAGTACTAGTTACTGCAGCACAGTAGAATCAGTTAGTAAGGTTAATGACAACATATCACATAGCAAAGTCTTGAATGGAAAAATGATTGAATTCGGTTATCGATTCAAATTTTAAAAAGGTGAACCTATACACAATTATGATCTAATTTTACTAAATGCATGAAAATTCCCTTCTAATTGACT
>JAVHNL010000499.1:0-25000 GCA_031216105.1 Dalbergia cultrata
AGTCACTGCTGAAAAAATATATATGCTAAATGTAAACATTTTTTATGATTAATTAATGAGAGAAAAAGTAAGTGGTAATTAATGTAGATGAAACAAAGTTACAAAATTACTCTCAAATACAAATTGATTTATAAAAGAAAGAAGTATTTTTGTTCAAAATAAAATGTATAGCTTGCTAATCTTCACTTGAATGTGTGGTGTGGAGATTAGCAATCCCCATCTCAACAATTCGTATCAATAATTTTTTTAAAATAATACTAATCTTTTTAAAATCTCAAAAGAAGGGAGATGTGATATAATAAGAGTAAATAAATAAAATGATAAAACCAAATCAAATCGATTCTCATCTAATTGAATTTCAAATATAATTAATATTTTATCTATAATTCAATTCAAATTTTGTTTTCTAAAATTAGTTCCAAATATGATATTTGATTTATAATTCGATCCTGTCCAATTTAGTTGAATTCATTTCCTAATTTATTTTATTTCAAAGACATCCTTTAAATACTCCCACAGAAAATGATGTCGAATCAATAACTAGCATGCTGCATGTAGGTAAACTATACATTCAATGATAAGATATTCTTCAAAGTCATCGAATAATTCAGTTCCATAAACTGATCAATTGTTTTTTCCTAAAAGAGATCATGGAGGAAATGAGATTTTCTTTATGTGGATTAATATATATTAAGGTTGCATTTATTGTCGGGCTAGATTACACTACATGGGATATCGTACATGTGGTCAGAAGCTTATTGCAACAAAATGAAGAATCTGTTTGTTAAAGCGCATGTGGTCAGAAGCTTATTCCAACAAAATGATTTTTATTCTTTAGTTTTTTAAAGAAATTTTAAAAGATAAGTTTGAACTCAATTTTTTGAAAAAATAAAAAAATAAAAAAATGTGTTTGATAACGATACTCACAAAACAGTTTTTAAGTGATAAACAACAAAGAAATTATTTGAAAAGTTACGCCTAAAAATGAGTTTTAATTTGACAGAGTTCTTAATTTGCACTGAACCCATGACTGTCACTCGTCCCTATTGTGTCATCCACTGTCTGCCGTTTATTTCTAAAGTTATAATAATTAAAACTGTATTTTTGATAATTTTAAACTCAAAATTATTAATCATTGCTGTAGTTATATACAAGATTTTGTTTAATAAAATATTCAACACATGTCTTCATATTAAAATTTTGTAATTATTAAATATCTCTATTGGATGGTAGTGCACAACACGAAAAATTCATTTTCAAAATCGTCTTTGTGCACTACACTTCTATTCCAACTAGGTGATGTAAAGTTTCAGTTTATGTGATTTATATTCTAAATCGGTATCTACCGTAGCAGTTTTTTTTTTTTTTTTCCTGGTAATGAGGCTAAAAAAATAGAAAAACAAAGCAAAAATGGGGCCAATTAGCACACCCTACGTGATTCCACACTTTCTTAATTAAAGAACAATCACAAAAGCAGTGCAAAAGGGACTCCACAGCATTCAGACGCCATGTACAAAGGGAAGAATTAGATAGACCTCTATACTGTCGCAATTCATTGCTAGGAACACTATCTCGCATGGCCAACCAGATAAGAAAATAAACTTTAAAGAGAACTTTCAACTTCCAAATCCAATTCCAATAATTGGCCATATCATTATCCAATAATTAGCTAGTTATACCCAGAGGATATTGTATAGCTTCCAGAGAGAGCATCGTTCCAAATTAAACAATCCTCATAATCACCCCTAGGAAATAGGGGTTTATTGAATTAGTTGATGGACTTAAGGAGTTAGGGTTGTCTGTAAGTCATCCAAATTCCAATTATCATTAACCCAACAATCTCGAACCTTCATCGGAGTATCTAAGATATGAACAAAATCAACAAGATTGCAAAAAGGGCCTAACCGAGTCTAGCTGCTATACCAAAGGGAGGAAGCATCATCACCTAATCTCAAACCAAACCTATCCTTGAGAACATGCGTCGTTTGCCACATAGTTTGCCAAAATAGGGGAAGAGCTACCAGGACAACTCACATAAAAGATTGAGTGTTGGCCCAAATACTTGGAGAAAAGTAGCTTGACCTACAACTTATCTCCTTCATGGGATAAAGTCCAAACTAGTTTACCCAAGAGAGCTGTGTTAGATTTTCTAGCATGCCGGAGCCCAAGCTCCCCTTTGCTAGAAGGCTTGGCAATAGTATGCCAATTAACGAGATGAAGACCTTTCTCCATATTAGCTTTACTCCAAAGGAAATCTCGAGTAGTTTTATCAAGAGCACTGCAAATAGAGGAAGGAAGCCAGAAAGATTGCCTGGTCTAAATAGGAGTAGCTGCCAAGACTGAGCGAGCCAAGGTTAATTTACCTACCTTATTAAGGAGCTTACCCTTCCAGTTAGCTAAATGCTTATTCAAATTCTCCATGATAAAGGCAAAGTCACTTCATTTAGCACTCCTATTAAGCAAAGGGAACCCCAAATAATTTCCTAGATTTGTCGTAAAATGAATAGAAGAAATACCAATAAGAACATCATGCCGCATCCTATTAACAGTCAAAGAGTACATACCCTTAGACTAAGAGATATTTACCTTAAGGCCCGAAGAAGCACACAATGAGTCCAAAATTTTCATAATCAATCGAACTTGTGATGCAGAGGCTTGAGAAAAGAGAAGCAAATCATCTGCAAAAAGCAAGTGAGATATACCAAGACCACCCTTAGACACCCGCACTAATTTCCAGGTGTTCTTGCTCACCTCCACATTAATAAGAGCACTAAGACCTTCCATACACAAGATGAACAGATAAGGTGGCATATGATCACCTTGCCAAAGTCCCCTAGAAGGAGCAAAAGGAGGTAACTTAACCCCATTCCAGAGAAGAGAGAGCATAGAAGAGGAAACACAAAACATGATCAAATTTATAACAGAAGCAGGAAAACTAAACTTGCCGAGAATAGAGTGGAGAAACCTCCAATCCACTCTATCATAAGCCTTTTCAAGATCAATATTGAAAGCCACCACTTTTTTCTTATTTTTGGATTTCCTCATATAGTGCATAACCTCTTGGGCAATAATAACATTATCTTGAGTACCTCTTCTGAGAACAAATCCACTATGTATAAGACTTACAATGTGATGAATGAAAGGCCGCATCCTATTAATGAGGACCTTGGTGATAATTTTGTGGAGAACATTACACAGGCTAATAAGCCTGAAATCACTCATACAACCAAGTTGATCAACCTTAGGAATGAGCACAAGGAGAGTCTCAGCAACATTTGAATAAAAGATACCCTGAGAGAAAGCATTACTCCCAAACTTCCAAACCTCATCACCCATGATATGCCAATATTGCTTAAAAAAGAAAGAATGAAAACCATCACTACTAGGAGCATTAAAGGACTTCATATCACGCAAAGCATAAAATACCTCATCCTTAGAAACAGGTCTTGTCAAATCCCTGATATCGCAAGAGTCCAGTTACAGGAAATGAATATTACCAAATGCCGAAACATCAATGGAGGACAAAGAAGAAAAAAGGTCCTAAAAGAAAGACGTAGCTTCCATACGTAATCTATCTTTCTCTATGTACCAAACCCTATTACTAAGAAATAGACTAGAAATCTTATTTCTCTTACGTATAACAATAGTATGAGTATGAAAAAAGGAAGTATTTCTATCACCCATTTTAACCTATTTCTCATTAGAGTTCTGGAACCAGAAGACTTTTTCTCGACGTAAAACTTCTTGATACTCCTGTTGCAATTTACGCTCCAGAATAATAAGCGAAATAGCATCAACTTTCTATAATTTCTCCTGAACACCTTGTAAACTATTCTGAAGTTGTCGTTTCCACTTGAAAATGCTCCCAAAAATCTTCTCGTTAAAATCTAAAGAATTTTTCTTGACCAGATTCAGTTGAGAAGTAATATTAGAAGACCTCCAAGTCTTATTCACTAAATCTTCATAATCCTTATGTCTTGTCCAAGCAGCCTCAAAACGAAAAGGCCTAGGACCAGCATAAGATATAGGCAACCCAACATAATGCATAAGAATAGGGTGATGATTAGAATGAGTATGACAAAGAGTCTCCAAAAAGGCTTCTGGGAACATAGTATGCCAAGATACATCAACCAAAGCACGGTCAAGACGTTTAGCTATGATACGATGACCTTAGACCGTACAACACCAAGAAAATTTAGCACCTGTAACACCAATATCCATAATGGAACAAGCATAAATTGCATAAGCAAATTTGTGAGCTCGAGAGTGAGAGAAAATACCCCATTTAACTTCACTATGGAGCAAGATCTCATTGAAGTCACCTATGAGAACCCAAGGACCCTGAACAACATTGCGAAGCATCCCCAAATAACTCCAAAGATCATCACAAAATAGAAAGAATGGGACTAGAATAAATCCGAGAGAGAAACCAAGAAGAAATATCTGTACCAATCTTCACAGTAGCCACCTGAGCCACCACCTCAATGACCACCCCATCCTTACACATCACCCGCACACCCCTAGCATGACCTCTAGCTTCAGAAACAGCCCCTGCATAGAAACCCAGATGCCTCCAAAAATAGCAAACTCGCTCAAAGAGACAATGGGGCTTAATAATAATAAAAATATCAGGCTTATACTTCTGAACTAATTCCCTAACTATTCTCTTATCCCCCACATTTACTGCTCCCCTAAGACTCTTAGCTTACAATATTCATAAAATTTCCAAGGAAAAGAGAGGGAGCCTCATACCATGAAGGACTATGTTTCAGAGCCCCCCCTTCCCCCAGGTATTAGATGTCGAACCTTGGATACATGTTGGAATAGACCCATCAATTTCAACCTTAGGCTCCTGATCCTTCCTGGTATCATCACGGATTGGAACTTCTTTGAAGGTTTGAGTATGATTTCCTTGGGGGCTAGAAATATGACCTCTTTTACGCCTCAGTTTCGGTATAGGCGGAGATCGTATCTTGGCATCCTCACAAGTCTCTTTTCGCATCATCCTTCCTCCAATGATCACCCTAGATGGTTTCACGGCTTGGAAAACAAACTTAGTTCCCTTTGGGCCTGATTCTCTTTTGAGCCGCGAAGACTGTGCAGCCCCATGCTCTCTTTTGAGAAGTCACTTGCTTCCTTTTAGATTCTCTTAATTTTTTTTTGTTTTTAATAACCTACCATTCCTTACTTTCTTTACTTTCCTCATTCATAACTGAGTCAGATCATTGATTTTGCGGAGAATTTGAATTATTTTCACACTGTGCATTGCTCTGTTCTGCTGGTAGAGTGCTCCTCTTTCCCTGACAAGCATCACTAACATCCCCACAAAACCTAGACAAATGACCATAACGATGACAATGATTGCAAATAAGATGTAAGCTTTCAAAAACTACCTCATGATAGTGGTCCTCAATCCAAACTCTTTCCACTACTGATGAAGTAAGATCAACTTCAACGCAAACTCTAGCATAATTCCACTGTTCAAGTTTAGTAGTCATAAGATCAAAGCGAACAAGTCGCCCAATAGCTGAGGCAATGACCTTCAAAAGGTGTATCATAGTACATAAAGTTAAGAGCATACAAGCATATCCATACAATAGTTCTCCCAAAACAAAGCTCATTGGGATTAAAATCTAGAGTCCAAGTTTTAATCGCAGGATAACTTCCATTAATCATCCATGGTCCCTCCGAGATCACCTTAGCTCTATCCTCTGGCCTGTCAAATTTTACCATAAAGTATCCATTGCCTGCAGACATAATATCAAAGCCCTCTCTGAGCTTCCAAAGAGCCTTAACCCTTCCCTGGATTACAACAAACCCAAGATTCTTCCTCAACACCTTAATTACTAGCACATCATGTCATGGCAAAGAAACCTCCTCAATGATAGGATTTTTAAAAATGACCCTCGATTTCATCCTATTTCCCTCTTCAAAATCCACCTTAGCAAGCTTCTGCTCCACCAGATTGCCTTCAAAGTGATTTTTCACAGGCTTAGATCCTCCCATAAGTTTATCATGAAAGGAGACTTTTGTACCTCCTGAACTTCTCCCATTTGCCCCATTTGTATTCTAGTCACTCGTCCTCACATGTGTTTCTCCATCTTCTTATCAACTGCTCTCTCCATCTGGTAGAAATCTTCTGTTATAGGCATGTCACATTGGTGGGGGAATTTGGCAGCAGATCTGGTTACTGGAAAGAGAGTGTGAACATAAGAAAAGAAATTGATGAATATAAAAGAGCTTCTCCAACAAGTAGGATCTGGCAGCAGTGACGGAAGCAAGATTGATCCATATAGTTAGTCGCAGATTCAAGTAAATAGAAACAGATCCTAACAAGACAATGAAAGCATGCGGCGCGTCGACACTGGAGAGAGGGGACTAAAGCGTCGCACCACAGCAGCAAAGGAGGTGCTATGCGGCGGCATTTTCAAGGACCTGGCGGGTTGCTCGTGTGGGCCGCGGGGCTCTGTATCTGCCGGTACGAGAAAGATGGAGATTGGGTTGATGTTCGCAAAGCTTCGTGGTGGAGCCGATGATCAGATCTAGACACAGCAATATTGACCTGCAAACCGAGCTCAAGAATGATGACAAAGCAAATGATTGCTAAGTCGCTTGGAGTAACACAGGTGCAGGTCCAGCGGTGGAGCAGGTCAGGCTTGGACGCCGGTTCGGCTGTGGAGAAAGAAGCTGAAGCGCGGACCTCTGCGTGATCGTGGATGGCGAGAGGCACCTTCCGCATGGGCGCCGCGTTTCTCTCTCTCTCTCTCCTATTTAAGAAATAAAAAAAAAAAATTTAGATGCTCTATCTTTGATTATAAATTAGAAAATTAAGTAAACGTGTGAATAATTACAATGTTACTTAAGATAGTGGCAATGTGACTGGAACTTAATATTTGGCTCTGCACGTGTGTTGTGTGGTTGTGGTTGTGCACTCTTCCTCTCCCACCTACTACCATAAAAGACAACGGGCTAAGAAAGGATTCTTCGAATCAGTAATGTTATTCCAACATTACTCATCCGAAAAATTCCTTTGTTGGAAATGGGCCCGATTTACAAAGAAAACCAGGGACCCTACCCTGTCTTGCTAATTTGATATTGAACAATTATTCGTATTCTTTGACGCTGGCTCCTGCAATCAAAAGGGGTTTGACAATTAATGCATTTCAACAAAGTACAGCTGCCATCCTTGACTTGACTTGATGAATTCTTTAATTAATAGCCTTGTTCAATTATTTTAGAGAAATAATATTTTAACATTCATATATAGATATGTATATATTTCATATGATACGAGAGGAGTGATATAAATTAAATAAATTGAGAAAAAAAGTAAATGATAAAATTTATATATATTATGAATATGGTGTTTGAATATTTAAAAATATTAGTTATTAAAATAGTAAAATTCATTATTTTAGGATAAAATGTCACATTCTTTTTTGGGTATATCTGAAAATAAAGAACAAGAAGCAAAAATTATCGCATTATTTGGAAGTACAAAATAATTGTACAAAAGAAGAAAAACAATTGTGTTTTATATATCTATATAGCTACTAGACGCGTCGAATAAATATATCTAGCAGCTTCAATAATTCCTCTTAGCTAGCGGTGGTTCCAAATCGATCGACATGGCAACGCCTCCATCAGAATCAGAATCGAATAGAAAGCTTGCGGAAGGGGAAGCCAGTAGGCATGATCTTGAAGAAGAAGACAGCTTAAGTTTTGCCTTGCGAACGATGGATTCTATGCTGGCTCCATTGGCGTTGCGATCGGCAATCGAGGTGGGGGTGTTTGACATAATAGCGAAAGCTGGAGAAGGTGCCAAGCTCTCTGCAAAGGATATTGCAGCTCAGATTGGGACCAACAACCCTCAGGCACCACCCATGCTCGATCGTCTTCTAGGCCTCTTGGCCACTCACTCTCTCCTTCGCTGCTCTCTTGCTCCACAAAGCACCCACCTTCACACTCACAGGCTCTACAGCCTCTCCCCTGGCTCCAAATATTTTGTCACTGATGCCGATGATGGTGTCTCATTGGGACCCCCCTTGGCATTGCTTCTCGACAACGTCTTCTACCAAAGCTGGTAATTAAGCTTTGATTTAATTTGTTAGCCTTTTAAGTTAGGTTAATCAATATAATATTGACTTGTTTGAACTGATTCAGGGCCGAACTAAAAGGAGCTATTTTGGAAGGAGGTATACCTTTCAACAGGGTGTATGGCATGCATGCCTTTGAGTATCCGAGTGTGGATCCCAAATTCAATGAGGTTTTCAACAAAGCCATGCTCAATTACACCACTATAATCATGAAGAGGATTCTCGAATATTACAAAGGACTTGAGCACATCAATAGACTGGTGGACGTTGGAGGTGGTACTGGGGTCAATCTCAAACTGATCACTTCCAAATATCCTCATGTCCAGGGTATTAATTTTGACCTGCCTATTGTCATACAACATGCTCCCCTCTATGCTGGTAAGATCTGCAGTTATTTATCATCTATGTGTAGATTCTGATTAAAAATAAATAAATACTCCATTAACACCCGCGCATTATAGCTAGATTGAGAACTGTTACGTTATAATGCTGCTGCAGGTGTGGAGCATGCAGGAGGAGACATGTTTGAGAGCGTTCCTCCGGGAGATGCCATTTTTATGAAGGTAATGGGTTTCTTAAGATTTTGCAAGATTATACGTCTAAAATTACTTTCTCATTCTTCTGTGGCCACAATTAGCTCCAAGAATTTTCTCATTCTTCAGTCAACTTTGATGACTATTTAAAAGTCGATATAGAAATTATATGCAAAAACGTGGGTAAAAACACAAACAAGTGCTGTGCTTAGAGAAATAAAAAACTTAAATGAATTCACCATCATATAATTTTTTTTTTTGTAGCCATGCTATACAAAAATATTATACACATTTTATTTTTCTTTCCCAAAAATGACAAATTTGTAGGAAATTTTAATTAGAATAATACAAATAAAATCAAATAAGATAAGAAATAATTTGATATATTAGAGTGGCTTATCAGTATTATTGGCTTAGGTGTGCTAAGTACTGAACTTAAGAGTATTTTGCCATCATGAGTCAATCACTCAGTATATATGGTCTTCACAGCTAATACTCCCTAGGATACAACAGTCGCTTCCCACTAACTCTACACATACTAGTAGGAAAAAAAATAATATAATAGATCAATTTTGTTTTGTATCCCGAAAGATGCACTCTAACTTTTTTCTCTCATCCCCCCAATACACATTTGATCTTTACTATTTATACTGATGGAAAAATAAATATAATAAGCTATCTAGCATTCCAAAAGCGCCATTCAAAATATAATGACTCGTCACATGTATAAAAACCTCCCATCGTTCATACCAAACGTCTAGAAAACGTCCCCTCATATTTTCATGGAATGATAGCTAATTATTTAAGCGATAAATTCATTCAATAAAATTTTGAAACATTTGCTAAAAATCTAGAACAATATCACGAGATTGGAAGGAAATATTTTAGCGTAAACAATGCAACAAATGCTTTTAATTCTAATATAATAGTCGCGAATTAATGGTTTAGAAACAAATATAAATATTATTAACTTTTAAATAATATAATTATTAACAAAATACAACAATTCCCCACATATTTCAAAGTTAATATTTTAATAAAATTGTTCCATGAGCGTGAGAATTTAGTGCATTAATACTAGTGTGTCTTTTGGACTATGAACTAGCACCTAGAGCAAATAAAATTTAAACTACAAGAATGTTGGTGAGATTAGAACCTCTATGAACCTTCATCCCCAACGTGACTTAGTGATCTCATCACTCATACTGTCTTCTCATCCAAAGTTGTTCAACGCAGTTTGGTGCATTTTGGCCTTGCACCATTACCTAGATTTCATGAGTGGCTCTAGAGAGTTTGCCCAAGCTCCCATAGAGCTGACCCCACCTCTGCCACTCATATGGATGAATCTAGCAAGTATACATTACAGTCAAGCATGCCACTCACTCATGAGCTATAGATTCATTAAAAGCATAAACTCACCCTTTATTTCACTGTAGTCACACACTATTCCTCAAATTTTATTATACACCATAGGAATGGACTAAAATGAATAGTTTTAAATGATTGACAAGTGACTTGTTTTTACCCATATGAACTTGACCTTTGAGGAACTCTCAAATTTAGGTTGGGTTACCATTACTCTCAATCCGTGAATTGGGCTAAAGCCTCATCCCCTCGATGCATCTTCACTAGCTTTTGCTTGGTGGTTTCATCATAGGATCAACTAAATACATCTCTAACCTTAAGCAATTTACTAAGACATCTCTTAAACAATTCACCTTATATACAGGTCTACTTGGATGATTTCCAAGTAACAACACCATCGAAAAAAAATAATATAATAGGTCAATTTTGTTTTGTGTCCTGAAAGATGCACTCTGACTTTTTTCTCTCATTCCCCCAATATACATATGATCTTTATTATTTATACTGATGAGAAAATAAATATAATGAGCTATCTAGCATTCCAAAAGCGCCATTCAAAATATAATGACTCATCACATGCATAAAAACCTCCCATAGTTCACGCCCAACGTCTGGAAACATCCCCTCATATTTTCATGGAATGATAGCTAATTATTTAAGTGATAAATTCATTCAATGAAATTTTGAAACCTTTGCTAAAACTCTGGAACAATATCACGAGATTGGAAGGAAATATTTTAACGTAAACAATGCAACAACTGCTTTTAATTCTATTATAATAGTCGCGAGTTAATGGTTTAGAAACAAACATAAATATTATTAACTTTGAAATAATAATTATTAACAAAATACAACAAAATTAGTATCGGTGATTGTCATAGTGTGTAGTTAATTTTTTTTTAACCTATCACTTCAGTAAAATTCAATTTATCATATTATGAAAAGATTTTTTTTTCTTTAAAATAAAAGCTAGCCGGATAAAAAGTACCAAATGTGTTTTCTTAAATTCATCAAAAGAAACTAGAGAAAATGGCAATGTTTTGTTAAATGCTTCTTCATAAAGAAAAAGAAAAAGCAGCGAGCGGAAATAACTTTCGCATCCAGAATAAAGTGACCCGTGCCAATTATTTGTTTAAGAAGTAAATAAAACTACAAAAAATGACTATATTTGCATACGGTACTCGCGACCAAAAGCATTAAATTAAATTCTTATTTACACAATATAATAAGAATTTAATTTTGTGCTCATATTTTATGTAGATATTCAATCATGTGTTATCATCTCAGTAAAAATATTTATCTCAATTACTGAAAAGTCATATGAATAAAAGTATATGATAGATGATAGTATAAAATTCCTCTATTGGCAACGTATCAAAATTGATCTCATATAATAAGAAAAATTCTCTTTGGCAAAAATCATTTTAGGGTTCAAATTTTTATTCTTGAAATACCTAGTTGAGTTTTGTTAGTTATTTATCCACCTTGGTAACTGGGAAAAAGATAAAGCAACAAATGTATAATAAAAAAATAATTAGATAAATTAATGAAAGGTTGATTATTAATATAACTGAATTCAATATGTAGTTAAATTAAAGTAATTTTTTTTCAAAACAATAAAAAATGTGGATAGTGTAAACAATTGTAGCGATGCTGGGGCCACTGGGGCAATATCTTATGGTATGTAAAGGGCAAACAAACGTAGATGATAAGATTGATTAACATCATAGTGTTTTGTGGACCCAAATTCTCAGTGCATACTTCATGATTGGAGTGATGAACACTGCTTGAAGCTCTTGAAGAATTGCTACAAGGCTATTCCCGATGATGGAAAGGTTATTGTGGTGGAGCAAATTTTGCCTGTTGTGCCTGAGACAACGGCCACTGCGAAGGCTGCTTTCGGATCTGACCTCTTAATGATGACTCAAAACCCCGGAGGAAAAGAGCGAACCCAGCAAGAATTCATGGATTTGGCAACAGGTTCTGGATTTAGCGGCATCAGATTCGTATGTTGCGTATCTGACTTCTGGGTTATGGAGTTCTTCAAGTAACCACACCTATATTAATTAGTATTGCCTCAAATTACCTGTTCTTCTTTTATTTTATATTTGACAATGTTTTTCAACATGTATCCTCTCGTCAAAAGTAATTTGTATTGAAGCATTTGATATTTTACAAGGACAGAATTGAAGTTGTGGGCTGAATTGTTATGGAAAACAAGAAAAGTTATGTGTTCAAATTTGTTTTTATACTTTGAATAATTTCCATTAATCAATTATACTATACAATATAATTCAATTTTAAATTAATATATTATCACTGTATAAAGTTTTATACAAAGATTTAATCATGTATTGTTATATTTGTAAAAGAGTTTGACTTAATCACTTGCAGCCTTAAAACTATTATAATAAGTAATAACGGATGTGATTAGCTAGATATAATAATATAAAAGTCTTTCTCATTAATAATGTCTAGAAATTAATATCATAATTATGAAAATGGTCTTTTCATAAAATTGATTTTCATAAAATTGATTTTAACATATTATCTATATAAGATATTTTATACTTTCAACTAATTATATCTTGTCTTAAAGACATTATGATTGGTCTAGTGATGAGGTGTTTGAATGGTATATATGAAGTCTAAGATTCAAACCTCATGACAATAAATATAATTTTTGAAATACCAAAAAAATTATATCTTACTTGTATATAGCTTTTAAGATAAATTATTATTATGATAATTAAGAGTTAAAAACTTTTAATGATGATGTGCCAATACATCTAGTTTTAGATGTTAAAATAATACTAATCTTTTAAAAATCTCAAAAGAAGAGAGATGTGATATAATAAGAGTAAAAAAATAAAACAATAAAACCAAATCAAATCAAATCTCATCTAGTTGAATTTCAAATATAATTAATATTTTATCTATAATTCAATTCAAATCATTTTTTTATAAAATCAGTTCCAAATATGACATTTGATTTATAATTCGATCCAGTCCAATTTAGTTGAATTCATTTCCTAATTTATTTTATTTCAAAGACATCCTTTAAATACTCCCACAGAAAATGATGTTGAATCAATAACTAGCATGCTGCATGCCGGTAAACTATACATACAATGATAAGATATTCTTCAAAGTCATCGAATAATCCAGTTCCATAAACTGATCATTGTTTTTTCTTAAAAGAGATCATGGAGGAAATGAGATTTTCTTTATGTGGATTAATATATATTAAGGTTGCATTTATTGTCCGGCTAGATTACACTACATGGGATAAAGTACATGTGGTCAGAAGCTTATTGCAGCAAAATGAAGCATGATTGTACATCTTTAACACAACGCTGCAAGACAAACTCTTCTCTGTGAAAGGCATCTCAGAAGCAATATTGCCTGACTCTTTTAGCTGCTGCTGATTATTTCGCTGTATGTTTCTTTTATTTTCCGTATCAAAGCCTCCCTATTATTGGAAAACAATACCCATGAAGTTAATCCATTAATTGAACCTAATTATACATAGTACATTT
Organism: Dalbergia cultrata; assembly: GCA_031216105.1. Lineage (NCBI taxonomy): Eukaryota > Viridiplantae > Streptophyta > Magnoliopsida > Fabales > Fabaceae > Dalbergia > Dalbergia cultrata. The sequence goes on from JAVHNL010000499.1 coordinate 13,534, forward strand.
TTTAATGTAGTAAATTGTTTAAGAGGATTTGGGTTTACCAATTTGGCTTTTTCTTGTAAGCAAATCACTGCGATGAAAGACACAGAAAATGAATTAGTAGATCATTTTCCTAAAAGCATCCAGGCATATATACAAGGATATTATTTCTCTTTGTTAACAGTTCGGTCTTTTGTGGTTCTTGCGGGAAGTTTTTTTTGTTTTTATGGATAATACAAATTCCAGTCAAGGCTATTTCTCTACGTTTAGTGCTATCACGCTAGCTAGCGAGACAAATACTTGGGTGCAACAAAAGATAACACTTGTCCCATTTATTAATTGACACATGAATTTTATGAATTATTATTATCTCTCACCTTCGATATATTTTTAATGTAATAACTAATTTGTCAATTATTAAATGAAACAAACTAAATGTTTTGTCTTTAGCACCTAAAAATTTCTCGACTAGCTAACTGATGGATTTATCAGTTAAAACTATCATATTCATAGGAGTCGTGAAAGTTACAAGAGACAAGGAAACAGTGGAAAACAGTTTTATCCAATTATATTGTCTATTATGCTCATGAAATAACGAAGACAGCCAACTGCCCCGTTATTACAGCAAAACACGGCTTCAAACCAAAGTGATTGCTGAATTATTTTTAAAAGGAAAGTAGGATTCAGGCCGCTCATTTTGTAAGCCTCCTTCAATTGGATTCGAACTCTTTTCATTTGCTGAAGTAAAATAACCGCCTATTCATTCTTAGGACCCAGCTGAATGATGCAATTCGGGAAGGGGGTATTCCGTTCAACAGGGTACATGCATTTGAGTATCCACTCTTGGACCCAAGGTTCAATCAGGTTTTTAATGCAGCAATGATGAATCACACCACTATAGTTACGAAGAAGATTCTTGAATGCTAAAAAGGTTTTGGGGGCGTAAAAAGGCTCGTGGATGATGGTGGTGGTCTTGGGATCAACATTAGATTGATCACTTATCCTGGCATGACTTTTGTTGTGGGAGTCTCCACTTTCTTTATTAATACTATAATCTGCTATACTAGAGGCTACCTGATGTTGCAGGAGTGGAACATGTCTCGGAAGACATGTTTGAAAGCTTGCCAAGAGGTGATGCCTTCTTTATGAACGTAAGTTGGTGCTTCGCTCGTTGGCAGTAGAGCAAGTTCTCCAAATTGCCTCTATTGCTTTTCCGTTTAATTTATTCATATTTAGTTCTCCTACAACTTTATTTTTTTTACTTTTTAACTGCGTAGTAACATATATTGGTAATTTTTTCTTTAATAATGGTAGTAAAAAAATGTGGTCGCAAATTCGACCTCATCTGTTACACTTTCTTTGTTTTGAAACTAGGTGTATTTAATTCGGGATAAAAAATGAGGTGGAAATATTCATGGAAGACTTTTGTGTGTTAAATTACCAGCGATGTTCACCTATGATAGTTTTACCTAACTAAACATACCCTAAAATAATGCCTTAAATGTCACCCAATGTTGGCTGCATATCATGACAGGTTACGTATGCTGACTAAATTGATTTTTGCAGTGGATACTTCATGATTGGAGTGATGAGCAGTGCTTGAAACTGTTGAGGAACTGCTATGATGCCATTCCTAATGATGGAAAGGTGATTGTTGTGGAGGCTGTTCTTCCTATTATACATATACCTAAGAACAATGATGCTTGGAAGCTCATCGCACAATTGGATATGATGATGATGATGACTCAAAACCTAGGTGGGAAAGAGCGAACTGAGCAAGAATTCATGGAATTGGCAAATGGAACTGGCTTTAGTGGCATCAGGTATGAAACATATGCCCGCATCTTTTGGGTTATGGAGTTTGTCGCACCTTTTGGGTTATGGAGTTCGTCAAGTAGATCGAATGTGCTGTTCTTGCCTTGTGGAATTGGAAATTGCTTGCTACTTCTGGTTTGTGAGCACTTCATAATAAAACACGCTTATAGTGCGTTATTACTTATTATTATATTCAGTGTTTCAACTTATAATATTACTATTGGTGTCATGGTATGGATGGTGAAAATGACTTAAAAGAGTGAAAGTAATTAAGGAGAATAATAGGCGAGAAAGGTCTACTGAAAAAAAAAAAAAAAAAGCCTCACTATTTTCAGTAAGGATTAATTTTCTTTCCAATTTAAGTAAGGATTAATTTTCAACTAATAGGTAAAACAATTTCACAAAAATGATAAATAATAATACTATTCACAAGTGGGTTGTTGGTTTTGCATAAAACAAATTTCACATTGGTAAATCATACACAAGTATTTTGTCAAAACAAATTGAACACCTTTAAAATTTGAGTTTGTTTATAGAACTATAGGCAATGCACCATACATGCATGTTGTCTATAGGTCTAAGGGGGCGTTTACTTCAAGGTTTGAAATTAGATTTTCGGAATGCGATTCTAAAAAATAATATTTCTGAAAATATTATTCTCGGGTATCTTTAAAAAATTATTTGTTTGGCATTAAATATACCTAGGATTAGTTGTTAAGATTCCCGGAAATAAATTTAAAACTTCTTTATTTTATAATCTATATTTTTTAGAATATATGTTATAATTTTCAAAATGCCCTTAACACAATCATAAAAAGAGAAAAAAGTCAAATAATTGAGGGATTATTTAGCAATTGTCCTTAATAATTGTGATTTCTAAGTCATGGGAATTTTTTTTTCTACTCTTCAACTTGGGAATGAGATTTCATTAAATCATAGGGAAATTTTTTTCCATGGAATAATTAATACCCGAAATTTTTTTTGTAAAACATATAACAAGCATAGAAACATATCATTCCAACTACTTATTCCCGAGAATAATTAAATATATCCCGAAACAAACGTGAGTTGTATGCATTATAAGTTATAATGTCACCATTTCCTTAAAAAATGGTAGAAAATGTTTTGGGTGAATTATGTTGCAAATAGACTACAAATATAACTTAAAAATTTAAAATTAAAAAAAAAAAACACTTGTCTGCATCACAGGATTAGTCATTATTTTTTAAGACATATTTACCTATCTTGTTGCAATGTTTTACATAATTGTAACTTGTTTGCTTTTCTAACTATGCATATAATTTTGGTTCTTCTACTTGCTTTATTACACTTAAATTTCATATTTCAATATTTTAATTATTTATCTCTCTCTTTTTAAAATTTTTTTTACTCAATTCACATCACGCCCCACCAAATATTTCCTATGCAGTATCAATTTTCCTTGGTTTAGCGAAAAGGCAGAAGGAGTTTCCCTTCTATAAATCCGACAAAGCATAAAAGTTCACTTTTGCTTTATAGTGTGGGCCAAGAGTTTCAATGAAAGTGTGGACTAATGAGATCGTTGCTTGCCTGAAAGAGTTTTGAAAAATATAAAGAATGCTAACAACATTCTGCTTGTCCACATTCATCATTAATTTCACAAGCTACTGGCCATAACTAAACAACTTAATCCAAGTGTAGTCATTTCAGTTAAAGGTGATTCCTCCATCTCTGTCTACCCAGCACAGGGTAGTCATCATTATAATATAGCGCAATTCATTAACAAACAAAGGAAAACGTAATTTTGAAGTAATTGAGAAGATTTGAAGAAGGGATCACTAAATAACTTGATTTAATGCAGTCATTTCCCCTTAAAGGTGATTCTTCCATTTTGATCTCTGTCTAACATGCAAAGCGTAGTCATTTCAATATTGCTAATATAATATTATAGCGCAATTCATTAACAACAGCCTCTAAATGTGGATCGATAGGTGTCTAATCGACCTTGTCATTAGGCCACGTTCCAAACTCTTTGGGCCTCCAGGCTTGGCCCAAAGCAAATTTTGTTGGGTCTTCCCAAGCCGACTCTTAAAATCGGCCTAAGTAGTATTGAATTCTCAAGAGAATCTGCATTAACTCAAGGGCCTGATATTTAACTGTGGGATCTCCCCTTCAATACTAAAATGACTAGAAAAGTCAAACGAAGGGCAACAACTACCCAGCAAAATATATATGATCGAAGTACCAAAAAAGGCATATCTTACTTGTATATAGCTTTTAAGATAATTATAATTATGATAATTAAGAATTAAAAACTTTTAATGATGATGTGCCAATACACCTAGTTTTACATGTTAAAATAATACTAATCTTTTAAAAATCTCAAAAGAAGAGAGATGTGATATAATAAGAGTAAATAAATAAAATATTAAAACCAAAACAAATCAATTCTCATCTAATTGAATTTCAAATATAATTAGTATTTTGTCTATAATTCAATTCAAATCTTGTTTTATAAAAGAGATCATGGAGGAAATGAGATTTTCTTTATGTGGATTAATATATATTAAGGTTGCATTTATTGTCGGGCTAGATTACACTACATGGGATAAAGTACATGTGGCCAGAAGCTTATTGCAACAAAATGAAGCATGATTACATCTTCAACACAACGCTGCAAAACAAACTCTTTTCTGTGAAAGGCATTTCAGAAGCAATATTTCCTGACTCTTTTAGCTGCTGCCGATTATTTCGCTGTATGTTTCTTTTATTTTCCGTATCAAAGCCTCCCTATCATTGGAAAACAATGAGCGTGAAGTTAATCCATTAACTGAACCTAATTAGACATAGTACATTTTTTTACAGTAAAATTTTAATCTAGTAAATTGTTCAAAAGGATTTGGGTTTACCGGTCTGGCTTGAAAAGTAGGTTCTTGTAAGCAAACCACTGCGATGTAAGCCGCAGAAGATGAATTAGTAGATCATGTTCCCAAAAGTATCCAGGCATGTATACAAGGATATTATTTCTCTTTGTTAACCTATGTGTCTTTTGTGGTTATTAGGGATGTGTAGTTTTTACACCAATATTATTCTAACAGCTAACACTTTTAAACACTAAACACCTTACTTAAAAAATACATAGGTCTCATAACTTACTTTTTCTCCTAATCTATTCTCTCTTCATTACTCTTCTCACACATGGGTGTCTATATCTATGTAGGTGTTAAAATAATATTTTTCTATTTTTTATAGATAACATAAATTCCATAAATGACTATATCTCTTGTTTTAGTGCTGTCATGCTAGCTAAACTGTCATAACTAACAATAGGAGTGACAAAAAGTGTTGAATTTGTAGGCTTGGCCAACCAACCCACCACTTTTTGATAGGTTGTGTTATATTTTTCAACTTATCCTGCTCTATTGTTTTATGGGCAACTCATGATGGATTGACAAAAATAGCTAAAATCTAACAAAAATTAAGCATTTTTTTATAGAACCAGTTAATATTTTCAACCAAAATAACTAAAATAGATCAACCCACACCTACCTAATTTAATGGCAACGAGTCCTGCCCGTTTGCCACCCCTTGTTAGCGGTTAAAACTATCATATTCATAGGAGACCCGAAAGTTACAAGAGACAAGGAAATAGTGGAAAACGGTTTTATCCAGTTATATTGTTATCAGCATAAAACATGCAACTGATGCCATGAGTAAGATTTTAACGGACTTACCCCGGTGTAGCCAATGCCTACGACCTCAAGGAGCCCAGGAATTAAAGGAAGCCTATCAACTGCCTGTTATAAGTGGTAGTCATCGTTTAGGACGACTTTGATCAAATTTTCAAATGCATTATCAAAAATTGAACTAATAAAACGTTTGCAACTAACAAAAACTAGTGAAAATGATGATCAGAGAATGCAAGTTGAGCATTTAAATAACTTACAGAGATCACCCCAGTTGAGCCCCACAGTGCAACGGCAACAGCTACGGCTATTGAACTCACTGCATATTTATCTTCAACTTTGTCCCACTATATATCCAAAACATGAACAAATTAAAGTGAGTAATACTAGCAAAACTTCCTTTAATTTGAACCAACAGAGACCCAAATAAGTATATAACATTCCTTAAAAGAATATCGTTCTCCATATGGATCCTTACAGCTTCTTGAATAGCCTTGATGAATTCTGGCAACTCAGCGAGCTCAGCTGTGGCAAGTTCTGCTGGTGGTGCTGCTGCCTCTCCTGTGGTAGTAGCCATTGCCATAACATTGCGAGCAATCTTGCGACCTGAAATCACCAACCTACAATGTTATCTTCTCCTAGAAAGCATCAATTAAGTACTGGGAATAAGCAACATTTGTGATTCATGAGGCACGGGTCTGGGGAAGGGCGTCCAATTGTCTGTGCAGGCTTTTTCATCCGGAGGCATGTTATATGAACATGACTATTATTAATTAGACATCGACACTGCGAGATATAATTAAAAATATTCATATTTTTTCTTTTTAATTTTTTTTTATTACATTTATTTCTCATTCAACCTGTGGAGTATGTGTTTAATAGGAAGATGTTTAAAGATAATGTACAAAGATAATTTCCCTTTGTAATTGACTTACAAAAAGCAGTGGCCTTCCATGGACGAGTCTGAGAGGGAACAGGTGGAGGGGGAAAAGTAGGAAGGCTCACGCATTGCGGGGAAGAGGCTGGTGATTGTCTGGGAGCCTTGCCATCAACAAGGGTGGATGAAGAGGGTATACTGAGAGTAGAGGAGGAGGTTGAGGCCATTGCTTTTGCTGTGCAGGCAGCTTATTATTTTACTGTACTATGAAAGATTATGAGGCTACTATGTGGAGAGAATATAGCTCAAGTTATTTAGATGTTCCCTCTGTTTCTAGTTTGTTTTTTCTTGGCATATTATTATCACTGTCAATTGTGTTTGATAATTTTAAATTGGAATGTGGAAATCCTTCTGCCACAGTTTGAGTGCAGAGCCACTCATTTCTCCTAATCTGGATAGTGTGCTGACATGGCTGGAAGATAGGGCTTTTATGGTACTTCGTTGGATAGAATGTTCCTGGTTGCCCTTTTTGAACTGCAAACCCTTTCCAAATGCTTCATTTATTGTGTAACTGCTTGCTAACCAAAAACTTGCTTGTCTTCTACTTTTAAAAAAAATGAAAAAAAAATTTTCAAGTGATTTTTTACCACCTTTGGTAGGGGAACTCGCGCCCCCCAACAAGTGATTCCTAAAGGCAAGAGATCTTGTGCTACAGGACCTGATCATGCTTGTCTTGAAACTAGAAGAGGATTAAGTGGGGAACTTTTGTAAGTGAAAACAGCGGCACAAAAATATCTGATATACGGTAAATTTGTATTGGTTGGAGGAAGTGCGCTTTGGAATGACTTGAAAAGGAAAAAAAATAATAATAATAACCAAATTGTTACGATAATTGGTAAGGTAATCACAAATTCACAACCGACCATTTTGTTTTCATGTTTGAGATGGTAAAGGTTATCCAAGCATGCTTGTTATTTTTTGGTCGATGGAATTAATTCGTCAATGCAGTTTTTTGTTTTCAACAGAATTCGTGAAGGGGCTAAGATATTTTGGCGTAGTACAAAGATAATGGCCCTTTCCGGAAACAGAGAGATTAAAAAAGGACAATGGCCGAAGGTGACATCAGTTGACGCCTAGAACCTATCCCATGGATTGAAGTTTGGAATATGGGTGCCCTTTTTAGGTAAGATCTATAGGTCAGTTGGATGGAAAAACAGAAATGGAGAAGGTATCTGCCTTTACACCAGAGATATGTGATTACTGCACAACTTATTATTTCATATGTTTGTAAAAATTTTAAATAGTGTATGATTATCTTTCCTAAATGACAACCAGATATTAATGATTGAATAATCATTTAGATGAATTGAATTTAAAACTTAGTTTTTTAAAAAAATCAAGTTATAAATAAAGGAGAGTGAAATTAACAATGATAAATGCGTATTTTGTTACCTAGCTAGGAGGGGCTAGGATTATTTTCAGAAAGCTCAATGCTCATGGCCGAGGCCATCAGTGGACACTTTTAGTCTAGCCCAAGTTGTTGTCCTTCACAGTTCACAGGTTCATCTTTTTTGGTAGGCCTATTTATCATCTTCAACTAGTCCACAACAGAAAAGTTCAAAAAAAAAAAAGAACTAGTCCACAACAAAAACAGGATGAAGGTGGAAAGGCTGAAAAGGTTTTGCTCTTTCGACCAAAAAACTTGTGTTTTATACCTGGAATGCCAGCAAGCAGCCCTCAAGACACTGCACCAGGGTTCAACTCGGAACCAGACACCTTCCCCCTCTCCAACCAAAAACAAAAACCAAAGCTCTGAAATGAACTTCTTTTAGCTGCCCATGTCTAATGTTACAATTTACAACAAATCGACGATTTAAGAAGTTAACGCGAGCTGGCTTTGGAAATAAGCTGTTAAATTTTGTTTATCGGCCTCTTTATTCAAGTTTTTCTTTTGAGCTGGCTTTATTTAAGTGTTTTTTTATTTTTAATAAAAAAATATAAATAATTAGATAATTTTTTGACGAAACTTATTATATTACTTTTTTAAAAAAATTTCTTAAAAACACTTTGAAATATTTACATGTCATTTTTTGTTTTGGTATCTAAACACTATTGCTAAGAAGCTGACTAATCTAGCCTAACTGGACGGAAGTCCGTGAACATGGTAGAAGTCTTTCAATGAAAATTTCTTCCATTATCGATGCTCAACTCCAAGACTTTTGATTTAAGAGTCGATATACCTACCACCTTATCGACCCAGGTTGGTTAAAAATAAAAATTCACATAATCACACATGCATATTTTACAAGATCAAAACAAACACACCTTTTATTTTATAATGTATTCTATGTTTTTCCTATAGCCGCCGTACTAGAAATTGTATACTTCCTGTAACTTGATTATATTTTGAAAACATGACGGAGCAAGTCATATTATTGTCTTCAAATTTATATTCATGTTCTAAAGAACATCCTCGTTTTTTAATATCTAATGATGATCCCTCTACCCTCCCTCTACCAGTCCTAACCACCTCTCTTCCCACCTATTTTCGGAGTCCCTTATCTCTTCCTATCCTGATAATGTTGTCTGCTTATGTTTAGGAATGCGCAAGAACCATTAGTACTTCACCTTAGTTAAAGATTGGATGGCAACAAATGATTCAAATGGTTAAAATGTGAGAAGCGTACAATCTTCTGTATTTGGTAATCTACGAATATATGAGGAGGACCCCCTCACTAATAGTCCCCACGGTACAGATATGTTTTTGTCTTCTGCCATAACTTTTGCCCAAATCAACTTGTCTTCTGGTGTTTCATGCAGGCAAGGGCATCTCTTGCCTCCCCAAATTGTTTCTACTCGCGGAAAACAGAACAGATAGAAGCTCTAGATGGTACCTTATTACTCTTCAAATATAATCCCCGAAAACTCACCCTCCACCAAATATAGATGAGCTCATGAGTCATGACTTAATCATGACATTAACGTTCACCCATCCATCTCATGATGTTTAATACATGTCAAATTAACCTTTAATTACTAGAATGATACTCCTATGATATAACTTAGGTTATCTTTGGTCATTCGGTCATTCCCAGTGCACACTTAACTTGTTTGATTGAAGGCGGATGCTTAAATGAGGAAAAATAAATTTGAGACCATGTGGTCCTTAAATTTTAACCATTAAAATTGAAATTCAACGGTTTAGATTAAATATTATTTTGTTACATCAAAAAAGTTAAAATAATTTGTATTTATATTTTAATATTTAAAATAAACTCTTTTATATGATGTACCTACTTTATCCTTCACCTCTTGCAATTTTTGCACCGCTCCTCTTCTACCATCCCACCGCCACCTGTCTCTTGCACCGCCTCTCATTGGCACTGCCGTTCCTAGGCGTCACAGCTATCAGCACCTTTCCTCCAACCCTAAATGACCCACAGCCACATCTCTTCCGCCCCCTACCAAGCTGTGCGTCAACTTGCCACTGCCCGTCTGCCCCAACCTCACTTTACAGGCAGTAAATTTTTCATTTTGCACAAACTTATGATTAAAGGTCACCTTGATCTTCAAATGGAACTAACGAAGATTTTTCACCTTTGTCTAAACACACGAAGAAGAGGTGCTGTGTTGGATGCCTTATATTTTGTTTGGATTGGGAGAGAAAATGAGAAGAAAAAAATGAACTACATAGAAAATGAAGAGAAAAGTATTGATACGCTGGGTTTCATTTTTCATTCCTTAGTTTTTTAATTTTCATTTCTAATTCCAGTTTTTTGTTTATAAAATTCTGTATATTTAAAAACAAAAATTAAAAACTGAAACCAAACACTATCTACTTTTTCTTCTGGAAGGAAAAAGTGATATGAAATAAAACGTAATAGCATGTAAATAACAATTTATAATATTTGTCTTTTATGGGGAAAAAAATCATGGACAAATTTGTAAAATTCCATAGATATCTCAACAATTTCACATATCTTTGTCATCTTAGAAGAGAAAAGTTTTCTTGAGGGCCACACAATATATTGTCTCTTCTCTCCTCCTTTTCTTTTGATCCAAACAATAGAAAATGTATCTATGGACCGTTCTAATATGGGGCATCTTCAATTATGGACCATAATGATCCATGTATTTTAATTGTTGAAATTGTAATTTATAGTTAAATTTAAAATTGTATAAAATAATTAAATAATATCTCAAATTTACATTTTAATATTTGTTAAAACTTAAAAAGTTTAATTTTACGATCTTGCCCATTCTCAATCTTCTTTCTTTGTCCATCTCTTTCCCTTTCCAGCAGCTACAGTGCCACCACTAACCTTGCTTTCCAGAGGCTACTACTTGCCATTTTGCCACCACTCCTTCTCTATCCCAAAAATCAAACTGCTCCCTGTCAGCAGATTCTTTCTTGTATTAATGTCGCCCTTTTACACCAAAGCCCACCATGAATTGTAGCTCTATGTTGGTACTAAATATTATAAAATGTTCTGGGATCTTTATCTTTGATTTTTCATCTGTCATGTACTTAATCATCAATAAAACCACCAAAATGACCAGAAGGGCATCATCACAATTTTTTTTTAAAACAGGACATTTTTCGGGAATTGAAGAACATGAGTATGAGTGACTTGTGTAGCACAATCATAGTTATCAAAAGAAGGGTGCTTATGGTTGTTGCAAGAGATGGATAAAACATGGTTGATCATTTTTGCATCTAAATTTGTTGGCTTTGGTACATTGCACTTGCGTTTTTTCTTCACCAGAACCCAAGCAGAACCTGCAAAAGTGATTTTTGTTGATGACTTTTATTTTGGATTTCACTGCTAGTGTGGGGTGTCACAGCATAATGGCAGTAGCAGGTCATGGCGGGGCAGTTGGTGCACATAGGAGAATAGGCAAATTGGCAACGGTGGGCAGGGAAGGAGATAGAGCGAAAAAGGGAAGAGAACAGGGAGAGACAGGAAAGAAGGATATGAGAGAAGGGGGCCAAAAACATAATTTTATAATTTTTTATTATTATATTGGAAGGACCTTGGCAAAGGACCATGAAAATTCGAACCATGTGAGGCACTTCCGTATAACATCCTGGTGACTTTTAGCCCGGGCCTTGAATGTTTTCGCCTGCTGTGAG
>JAVHNL010000500.1:0-25000 GCA_031216105.1 Dalbergia cultrata
AGAACATGCAGATAATACATTTAGGTTCCATCGCCTTTTCTTCTCATGTCTGACTTTTGATTAGCCAAGAAGCGGTTTAACGACCTCCTCATTAGCATGATGGTGCATGTGATCTTCATGAGCATGATGGTGTTCATCCTCTAGATTATTTTCATCATGATGGCGACAATCTCGATGTTGTGTGTCATCTTCATGAGTATGATGGTGGCTATCTTTTGGATCCTGTGCGTCATGATGATTATGAACATGATGATGATCAGACCCTGGCAATCCATGGCTGTGGCCGTGACCACCATGTCCATGGCGGTGATCATGACCCAATAAGAGAGCCATAGTGATGTTAACCACTAGACCAAATGCAGCAATTATAAACATTAAACAACCATTCACCTCACGAGTCCCAGTAACAATTCTTTTAATGGCTTCATATACAAGAATCCCAGCAAGCAACCATATCAACTGGATAGAAACCAAGGCACCAAGAATCTCTACTCTTAAAAATCCATATGACTGGCGAGGATTGGCTTCCCATCCAGCAGCCCAAAAGGAAAACAAAGAGATAGCAAATGCTGCAACATCTGAGAGCAAATGGGCTGCATCAGTCAATATTGCAAGGCTGTTAGCTTTAATGCCTCCAACTACTTCAATGCTCATAAAGATAACACAAAGAACCACTGCCATCAATAGCTTCCGCATGGAAGTTGATCTAGCTTTCTTCAGAATCCTTGGAGATGGATCCAGCATCCGAGAACCCACATGGTGCTTCCCCACAAATATTTCTCCTCCTGGATTCCTTCTTACATCACGAAGATCTCCACTGATTTCAATAACTTGTGAATGTTGATTGCTTTGTGCTTCCATGTAAAGTGAGTGAATGAGTATGGGTAAAAAAATCGTAACCTCCAAATGAAATTGCTACCAGAGAAAGATAAGCAAGAATCAGTTAGTCAGTACATATTGTGGCGAATTGTCCATCACTCCATCATATTGTGGTTGCAATTGCAATCCCTATACAAATACTTCTGTAAGTGAAAGATTGATGATATATCAGCTCAATAGTTCTGAATACAAAGGCAAGTCTGTGCGCACTTATTTATAAATTATTAACACAATCCAGTGGACCATATCACGGTTAAATTACTCATTTGGTTGTTGAAGCTTGATAATATCTCTATGATTGACTACGTTAAACAAGCTAACAGACGCCGCAAGAAAGTTTTAAAGCTGAGATTCTTGATTGGGTAAAAAGAGTAAATATTTCATGAAAATTTGGAGAAAAACTTCAAGCAAGACAAGCTTTAGTCCAGGTAACTATTATTTTAATATTTGACAAGCTTCAACAGAGCTTCAGGTTCCCGCACAAATCAAAGTAGGGAATAGAGATTGAAAGAAAAGTTTCTCAAGGGTAAGAATATGCATATTAATGGCTACCAAACAATGGTTCTTTTAAATGCATTATCTTGCTTAGCTTGTAACTACTTCTTCACGAAAATTCGGAACAAAGTAGCCACATAGGCAATTGGGTCAGCCAATCAAGAAGTGTACTTGTACTCAAGCAAATAAAGTATGGCCAATCAAAAACAGATGGATCAACGAGAACAAGTCCGCCATGGAGTATTTTAGCCGTTGATTTTGATGGAAAGGAAAAGATAGTAAAATAGTAGAGTAAAATAGAGGGTGAAGATTCCATCATGAACTAACGAACTTCTTGGTCCAATGTACAAAATAATTTTTCGAATATTTACAGGTAAATGAAAAAAGGCTGACAATATCATCAACATCTGATTTCTTGAGGAACAAAAGAGAGTGGCATGAGCATGATCAAGTCAGCAGAGAGAAGAACCTACAGCTTGTGGGTGTCAGATAATGAACACGAGCCTCTCTTTAATATAAGCTAGGAATCACACAATTGCCCATATAAATAGAGATAAAAGGCAAAGACCTTAAGTCTTCAGTTGATTAGGTATCACATCAAATTTGATGCAAAAGTAGAGGCATTGAGGCAACAATGATCCTAACAAAGAACAAATAAAAAACTGCAACAGCACAACTAAAAGGCCCACTTAACAAACAATATAATTAAGAACAAAAGATATGTAGGCATTCCTTACCTTGATTTTTTTTAATTTACTAGGCAAACGTGTACTCTATCTTGAAAAAGAAAAGCCTATACAACACCCCCAGCTGTTGATATTATTCCAAAAAATATATATATGACTTCCACAAAATGCTTTCCAGCCTAATCGATTTTGTCGTTTCCTTCATGATTAGGGAATAGTTTATAGATTTTTCAACAGAAAAAAGCATGATTAAAGTTTGGGTTTAGTAGCCGAGTTTCTTTTACAAAGTATAATATAGTTTTGTCAAGGAAAGTTCAGGGGAGGATATTTCATAGAGGCACAAGAGTAAACTGTAAAAGTATCCGGACGAAAAAAAAAAAAAAAAGTGTGTGGAAGGGAGCCTATAGGGTGAGATACAAATAGACAAAAAAACCACAAAAGCAGTCGGATTCTACATTTTAGCTCAAGATCTTAAAGAAAATAAGCTTATGACCCTTGTTATTTTAAAGTACTCTTCGCTTAATTCATTCTCAACTAATGTTAGATTTCACCTCTCACACTTAACACTCCAACAAAGATATTGTAAACCAAATAAACCATAGCGCTACTTACTTACCAGGCTTTGAGCTTCGGCTTCTTCAAAAGAAGAGTTTGAGTTCAAGCATTGGCTATTCAGCAATATCCTCTTCAGAAAGAGAACTCTGCACACATACGTAGAGTAAAAGAAAACACCAGTGATTAGCACTCGTCATCTTCCCAATATCGAAGAACATACGATACCCACCATTCCATTACAACTGAAGGAAAAAAAAAAGAAGGGAAAAACGTCTCTTTTATCAGAAAGATAAAAGGCAGAAATAAGCAGAACAAAGCAAAAAGCTGGAGCTAAAGCAATGCACGTACTTGACAGTTATATAGGAGTGCTCCTCCGATACACCGGTGCTTATTTTCTGGCTCGTTCAGCTTTATAGAGAAACAAAGAAAGGACTCAACTGCTCCTGTGGTGTGTGTGCTGAAGTTCTGGTATTCTATCTGTGCGGGGTAGGTAATCAGGAGTGGCAATGATTGAGCGTGCTGTGTGCATGGCTCAATTAACGTCACAAGAATATTATATAAGACGTAACCCTCAATGACTCAGCCAAACACACCAGAATCTCCGCATATACACGCAAGTTTTACTCCTTTATAACAAAACAATTGCATTATCATATCATCATATCATATGGTGGTAGATATACACATCGTGACTTTTCCTTCCAATAAGTTTTATTGCCTCCTTGTTGCATAGTACGATCCAAATTGATTCTGCTTCTAAAAATAACCGGGATTGTTCCCTGGGTTAGGTGGCAATGGCAATGGCAACGATCCTACTTTCCTGAATTTAATCGAGTGCATAATTTTTCTTGTTCCTTGTCGGACTTGTTGCTATGAGCATATTGGGTTGTAAAGTAATATTGACTTAAAGATTCTCGTTGTCGTAATTGAGAAGATTTAGAGATTTTTACTGAATGATATTACGCTTGTACCGGGGTAAAATCTTCGGGACAAGTATTTTAAGTCTTTTGGATTATTTTATAATTAATAATGATCTTATTTGGATTCTCTTCTCAATTTTTTTTAAATAATCTATTTTAAAATGATTTTTTATAGAAGTAAAAGATATTTTATATACGGATGTAATATTAATTTTATATTTAGATATACTAATAAAAGATTTCTATTGATAATTAAACATATTTTTTATATTATAAAAACTATTTTTTTAACTTTTTCTAGTAATTCTGCTTTTACTCAAAATATTTACCAAAACATACTAAAAATACAAAAAGATGTACTTTTAACAAAATATTTTTTTAATCAAAATAATGGCATCCAAATAAGTATAATATCAAATTTGATTGTATATTTTGATGAATTATATTTTACATTTTTTCGGGTCTATTCGTTTTTCAGTTTTTTTCATGGTTTGGGTTTGTTGTGTTTACCATTTTTATTGGGCCTATGGTTATTAAAGTATTAAGTACCTTATTCAATAATCTCAGGTAGTCTCCATGCTCTTGTTCATAAGTTTTAACTGATTTTTTTTTTCTAATTAGGATTAAATTGTTGATACGAGGGCTGAAAATTCTAACACCATTTGCTTGTGATATTATCCAAATTTTGGTATTGGATCAGTTAACCTTTTTCTATGTGAATTTTTTTTTTTAATTTGTACTGTTATGTGAGTAATTTATCCACGTTAACAATAGTTTCAGACTGCTAATAATAGCAGAGAGCCACAAATGACGAGGAAAGTCTCTTTTATTTATTATAAATGATAAAACATATAAGATAATAATGAAATTGATTCTGAGACCTGACACATATTCTATTGTAAGTTCTTAATCGTTCTTAATTATTTATTAACAAATATCTTATTCTTCTTTACCTTTTTATCGTTAAACTCTGTATTTCGATTCTGGGAAGAACTATAGAAACAATCGATGGTACTAATAGATATCAACATCTAAATTCCATTACATTGAGGACTAAATATGCAAAAATGTAGCTTATATATTTTGCCGTCTTTTATTTTTTTTTTCAAAACATAACATAATTATAAATAGTAGTTTACATGCTATGTTTTGTTTTGAAAAAATTAATACCATAACTATATATATTCAATTTTTGTCTGATTTCAAATATTAGTGATAAAAAAATGGATAAACTCTAAAATGGTTTGGAGGGTAGGATTGAGTGGAAAAACTGTCATTACATAACCATCCGTGGATAATCTGAACTTTAAGATGCTTCGTTAATTATAAAAGTGCCATATTAATTATTCAATAAACAAAGTGCCATATTCTTTGATAAGTTTATGTAATAAAAATATTCTTTCTTTTTCCAATGATATAGATTTAGGACTAATGAATAAGTTAAAGAATATAGTTAAAAGTATTACTCACTTCATCCTTCAATAATTATCTATTTCAAAAATTTTCTTTCTCAAGAAATAACTGTTAATTTCAAAAATTTAAGTAGAATTAATTATTTTTTTAATAATAACCTTATTAAATACTATTGACTTATTAATAAAAAAAGGAGAAATTATTGGAAAAAGGATAATTTAGTAAATTATTCTTAACTTTTTATGATATTATCATTTTTAAATTATTTCCTTAATTTTAAATAAGTAATTAAAATTGAATAATTATTTAAAAATGGGAAAGTACTTAGCACTAGGTAGAAGACTTTTTGTTTACATCATAATTTTTTCCTTTTGGTGTCTTTTTTTTTAGGAGGGAAGGGAAGAGAAGGGAAGGGGCAGAGCATAGGTCTCTCGCCTTTGAGGAAAAGGATCCTCTCAATTAAAAATTTTACATGTAAATTTTTACAATTGATAAACAAGGTGGGTTCTACCTTTTCACCTTTGAGCCCCATAAAATAGTATAACCAATTGTGAAAATTCACATATGATATTCATCTAAAATTTCTGCTTCAGAAGAACGATTCTCAACGTTTGGGGTCGAAAGTGTCCCTTTACGTTATGTGCGGCTTGCAGGAGGGACGTCTACCAAATGTGCTGGCCTCCAACTAGAAATAGCATTGGAGTCTTTTTTGTTATCACTAGCCCACTGGTGCCTAGCAGCTTAAATATTTTTCCAAGTGTGGCTTAGAATCGATCCTGAAACTCAACACATGCTGAGATGTTGCTGAGATGTTGCCTCGTCCGACAACAGATCTGCTTCTTTTTCATATTTGGCTCGACCACTAAGCACAGTAAGTGTGCCTCAGTTCCTGAAACCGAAAGGCCAGTTAGGGCCCAGACTGGACATCTGATGTGTTGAGATATAAGAAAGCCCATTTATTAAGGGCTACCCATTCTTAATGCGTTATCTTGTAGCCCATTTCTCAAGGGCTTCCCATTTCATTTTAAAACGAACAAACAACTCAATATCGACCGAAAAACAAAACACAATTAAATATAAACCAAGAGGAAGAAAAAATAAATAAATTAAAGAAGCGTAGTGTTATTTATATTCATATTTTATAAGATACCATACCAACACCCTTTTATCTACAATTGAATGAGATGCTGATTCCAAATTATCTCATCCAATAGTATATAGAATTGTGTCGATATAATATCCATCAAATTATAACTACAAATAATACTTATCTTAAATAAATAAATGAAAAAGCGAAGCACGAGTTTTGTCATCCGATTTTTTCAATTGCACATTTTATCTCTGAATGGCACATTTTCATTGTGTTCACGCCCAAAAGTGATTCCTTTGACTTTTACCGAATGGTTAGAGTTCCACAGCACCCAAAAAGCTCAGTTGCTCTTATGAAGCTTCTTCCTTCCACTAAATACTAATCAATCAACTCATCCACTGACATAACAAAGGCAGGAACTCGATACCTTGAGCACAAGCTTCTATTGAGAATCAAAATCCTGTAGTGGGAAACTTCATAGATGCGATGCCCACCATTGTTGGTCTTATAGTTTATTATTTGATTATTCGTCAGTTATATGATTATCTCTTATGTTGTGGACCCTTTGCAATTTCCGAAACATCACTTTCACTCATTGGCTCTCTTAATTAGGACCAACCGCATCCAAGTAACTGAGCACATTATTCATAATTCACTAGTGGAAGTACTTTATGCATTAGCTTAATTACCAAATCATAAAGGTATTTTAAGGTAGCAACTGATGCAAATGGTAAAGCGCCGAATCAGTTCCAGAGGTTGTTCTACCTAGGGCCAAAAGGAGATAAAAATTAAATTTATATGTAATACAAAAATGGAATATCCATCCCCATAATAGTGCATTCAAGCCATAAAATAGCAATAATACTAGCATTAAAATAAGATTGAAAACATGAAAAAAATTATATAGCGTCCAAAGATAACTAGCAAAGGAAATCGAATTATTTCCCCCAACTCACTTCTTTTCTTTCCTTATTTCTGTAAGGTTCGTAAATAACAAGCCTGATAGAAAATTGTTACCTCCTTTTCTTCTTCTATTACATAGAAGTTAAAGTTTCTTTCTCATATAAAGATATAAGATAAAGATAGGACTTAGATGCCGTAAGGGCATATAATGTAACTCATGCTTCCTCTTTGGCTTTACAAAAGCACTTTATTGATGATAAAGACGAACCGATGCCATCTTTGCTGCATTAAGTGCCACGCGTTCAAACTTCGAACTATGAATCCCGAGTACTGCCATTGTTCATGAACATAGTACTGTGGTAGCCAACAATATTAAGTACCAAACTAAACTGACGAAAATATATTTGAAATACCTACGTGAACCGACAATCAAAAACAACACTCGCAAAGAATATTTGGGCTAAGGAAGAAACAGAGACCCTTAAGTCATTTCAGTTCATCTAAATTCATAACATGGGTCGACCTTGTACACAGTGACTTGGAGATAAATTCTTTTTTGTTTCCAACCATCTCAGACACAAACAGAATACAAAAAACACACGTCTCTAAAAAATTGCAACTTTTATATATAATTGCTGGTTGGAAAAGAAACCAAAATATGAAACACGAGTAAGCTAGAGAGGAAACTAACATATTTAACTTTATTAATTGCACTGCACTTAATCAAAAGAAGCCATGCCATCTTCAGCTAGCAGTTCATACATCGACATTGCAATCTGGAGCACCAAGCAGAGGAACCTGACCCACAAAGCCCTTCTTCAAACCCATGACAAGGTCGCACCTCACATAGAGGCCGTAGTGTGCCGTTTTTATGGCCCCAGCCTTCCACCTCAGCCTCCCCAAGAACACCAGCTTCAGATTCACCACCCCATAGGCCTCGTCCACCACCAACCCATTTGACACCTCCGGCGACACCGGAACCGGCGTGCCTCCGATGACCGGCGACAAGGACACGGTGCTGTGCTTCGCTAGGTGCAAGGGTGGCAGCATGACCTGCTGTGTTATGGCTTGGTTCCTGTAGGAGATGAAGGTGGAGAATTTGTCATAGTAAAGGGAGACGCGCCTGTTTGGGTTCCTTATGAGGATGGTGAACTGCATGGTGGTGGACATGAGTGGTGGTGTGGTTGTGTTGAGACCGTAGATGGCGGCACCCACCACCTTGAAGCGAGGTTTGTTGGGACGGTAGACGAGCCAGAGAACAAGGAGAGTGATCCCAACTAGGAGAAGGAAGATGGTGATGCATGCGCACGCTGAACGTTTTGCTGATGACGTACCTGGTTTGTGGGAAGAACAAATGACTTTGCCCATGTGCTTTGGTAGTGGATCGGTTTCGTCTGGGGGGAGATGGTGGTGTTGGTGTTGGGGTTGGTGTTGGGGAGGTAGTTCTTCTGTTGGAGGAGGCAGGTCTTCTGCCATAGGAAGGAGACGTTGATCTCTAGTTAAAGGGCGGCAAGTGGTTCTTTGCATGACTGGATTATGGGCTTTGACAGGGACAGAAAGGTATTGGGTGCGGGGGGGTGTTATTGCTGAGGAACAGGAGGAAGAATGTGAAGGGAAGCCTGTAGGACTCTACTGGACCAGATAAAGTTATAAAGGAGGCTTGGAATTGGGTCACTTTGGAATTAAAGTACATGACCCCAGTTTCTTATTTTAATTTGGATCACTGATCACTTCTTTAGTCTTAGCCCTTTAAGCAGTGTGTATGACTTGCGCTTTCTATGTTTTGATTGTTTTCCCTCTCTCAGCTAATCTTCTCTTTTCACTTGCTTTCGGCCTTCTACTGCAATGGGGAAAATGCCAAAATGTACAAGCATTACCGATGAAGACATAACAGAAGTGTATCAGACTTGGGCCAGGGAAAAGTTGGCATCCAGCGGATAATATAGTTAGTTATCCCAAAATCAGAAGAAACTGACAAAAAAAATAAGAAGAAACCATTACTAATTCATTTGTTGCAACTACTAAAAATTCTCTGAATTTGATAGAGTCAAGTACCTCTTCTAATTTCTTCACTGTTAAGTAATAATTGCTATTAATGCTGCTTACGTCAACCGATTCTACAGTCGAACATCCTATTTAAAATTACATGTGGAGCCAACAGTTCACCGTCCGTTTATGTTAGTTCCTTTTTGAGTTTTTTCGTGTGTTTATACACAAAAAGAATAACTTTATTATTCTCTTTTAAGAACATTAGGATGTGAAGGCAGTAGTGGCGCTTTATTTTCATTTCTAGAAAATAAATAAAACACAAGGGAAACAAAAGTGGAGATGGAGGAGGATAGAAACAAGACCGAAAAGAGAGCTAAAGAAGGCTATGTGTCTCATTTTTAGCTCTTTCGCCGACATACGGATAAGCTTAGACTTCGAAAATTAACAGTTTCTGCATGCAATGAAGAGAAATGTGCAACAAGTGCTTGTGTTTTCACTTCAATTATACACCCGTTTGGCACTTTTTGGACCATGCCACGCCAGATCCCACAGCTTACTCAACATGTTGTGCGTCCCACAGGTGGAGAGCATACGTCCCACACAACTTACACGTCACAGACTATTAATGCTTTAACTGGAAAATCACTGC
The DNA here is from genome assembly GCA_031216105.1 of Dalbergia cultrata. NCBI lineage: Eukaryota > Viridiplantae > Streptophyta > Magnoliopsida > Fabales > Fabaceae > Dalbergia > Dalbergia cultrata. Next base: position 9,580 of record JAVHNL010000500.1, read on the forward strand.
CCTGTTTCCATCAAGGATCACTCTTCAATAAGCATGTATTGGCGGCCGGAGACAAATGTTCTACAACCTCCAGGCCATTATAACTTCTTACCGGAGCATTGCTTCAGCAGTTACTAATATGTAATGTATCTCGAGCAAACAAAATATCGATGCCAACTAAGATCAAATTTGACAGGACAATCAAGAGAAATAGTTTAAAAGGATGCTCATACGATGCAAAGAAAGAACGTTCAATCGCAAAACAGGAGTTGCTTACCGAGGCAAATGGTATCCCAATCCAACCTATTCATACAAGCAGCATACAGCCTAGATAACTAGAGCCCTATTGTATTCAACCAAGAAAACATATACACAAGGTAAAATCAAAACTTAAGATCAATCCCACTAAATAATTACAATCCTAAATTTTTAAGAGGCAGTCAATATAACAAACAAACCAGAACAAAACACTAAGAAGGCTAAAATCAAACATATTGCACCAAGGCAGACTATAACCTACAGTTAATCCTTGTTGAGGCAAATCAGTGTTGGAAGTCAGACTGTAATTCAATAATGAAGGCAAATCTGAAACTAATAAAGTTCAGGAACCACCACTGGCATCTGCTACTGGATGATTATGGTGTACCTGACGTACAAACTGCCCTTTCACCCGAGGGCGCTGCTCTGCCAGTCTTTTCCGGCTCTGATATCGGACCTGTCCAAAACATTTGAGCAGTAAGCATCAGAAAAATATCGACCTAGACAAATTAGGCAATCTAACCAGATTCAGGAAGAAGAGGTATTTAGTGAAAACATGCTTTTCCAAACTAGTTAAAACCGCTGATTGCATCAATGATTAAACAACATTAGCTCAAAATACTTATTTATGGTGATTTCAGGAATATATGGCTGCAAATTCCCCCACCGTACATTACCATAAATATTTTCAGGGCTTTATAGAAGCAGTCATAGCATGGTTGCAGTACCTTCTTCTCATAGCATCTGTCTTTCCGCTTCAGCCGAAACTTTGTAAGAGCTGCTTCTCTTTGGCTGGTGCAATGAGAATCTGTCCCTCTTAATCCATCATAATTATGATGAGAATCTGTCCCTCTTAATCCATCAGGGTTGTTCTTAGCTACCACAGCTGAAGTAGCATTTGCATCACCTCCACTGCCTATGCTTTCATATGCACCACTACTAACATGATTTTCATGGTAAAAACTAGTACCAGCACTCTGACCAGTAGCAGGAGAGTCATGACTCGCAAAATCCAAATTGCTTTGATCATTTACATTTTGATCAGAAATATATATAGCATCACGATGTCGTTCTGAAGTGTGACTCTCAGGATTGGACTGGGAGGAATCACTGGTGTGAAATGGAGAACTCTCTTTCTGGCACACTGATTTTGGAGTACATACGGGATGAACACCTGATTGTGCATAAAGCATCGAAGGGAAAACATGATCATGCTCTGTAGACTTATGATTCGAGGTAAACCCAGTAGCAGCAGGAAAGAACTCAAGTTGATTTTTTGGTGATTTTTGTTCTCCGAGTCCAGTCTGACCGGTGACCAGAGTGGTCATATTCGGATTTTTGTTTTTGCCACCATACTGAAGAAAAGTACTTGTGTTTTCAGATAATTTATGGGAATCATCAGAATTCCGGCTGACATTTGATAATTTAGCAGAAGTAATTGATGGTGATGGAAAATGGGGTTGCAACAGCTTACTACTGCTATACCTGCACATAGTAATTTTATCACACATTTCATCAGATATTCTGTGATGTACTTAGTGGAAAGGGATACATGCTTTGGAATGAGGGGTACTAATTTCTTAAAAACAAAAGGAAGAAGAAAAAAAAATTATGTAAAGTTTTACAAAATAATGATCTAAAAATCCAGGTTCCATACTTGGTTATTAAAATCTCCTCAAAGTATTCTTCAAGTTGCTGATGACGGAGGATAAAACATATATATCTGCTGTCTCTTTAGAAGCAAGGCTAAATTTACCATCAATTGGGTGCTTCCAAAGACTATAAATCGTTGCTCTTAAAATTGTTTCTCCATATCACCATACATATAGTCAGCATTTACCTCCAGACAGGGAAAGAGAAGTCACAGAAATCCATAATAAACTTAATTTTTGTTGATTAAAGTTTGTTCCTTTGTTGACAAAGGGAAAAAAAAAAATTGCATGACATCTATATTCAGTACTTTGATTTCAATCAAGAACTCAAAAAATCACAAGCAAATTATGAACTCACCAAGAAAAGGCAGAAGCATTTGAATGGTTCAATATCTGTCTTTCCTCAGTTGCAGGTCTACATGAGCCACCAGAAAAATCTCTTGTTAGAGAAAGTTCCAATTGTGTATCAAAATCAGACACGGTTGCCTTATCACCATTGAAACTGCAATTCTCATTAGTGCTCTTTGGAAGATTATCAAATGTAGCAATCAAGTCAATAGCCCCTCTAGAAGGTTCCACGAGTTCATCACTGCATTCATGAATCTCTGTATTAATATGAGGATTGGCTTTGATTGACTCTGTTCTTATAACTTCATCTTCGTTTTCAGTCTCATTATGATCATAGCCTTGGTCTAGCCTCAAACCCATCGAATTTAAAGCTTTGTTGCACGTCGCAGCTTCTGATATGAATATAATTGATTTCTCTGCAATAAATATTTACTGTCGATATGCAACAAAATAAGGGTAAAAAGTATGAACATAAGTAAGCACAGAATAGGAGCTAGGTACACACCTCCTGCTTCATTATTATGCTGAGCTGATTCTCTTTCAAATTTAACAGGCTCTTCATGCTTCCCTGTGTCAATATTGCTCAAGTTTGAAGAACTCTTAAGTTGGGAGGTATCCTGCATGTTTTCCATATATGCATTCTCAACTTCCAAAATTGGCGATGTACAAGTGCTCTGCACAAGAGTTGGCAAAACATGCAGTTTCATGATGCCAGCCTAATCTCTAAAGAAAATCTTCCTCAGGTTATAAGTGGCTTTATATATGCATTGCACAAGAGATTCTAGGATCTATATATTTATGTGTTAGTCAAGCCAAGAGCTGAAAGTCTAGACAGAACTTCAGAAAGAAAACCAGCACAGTTAAACATCAATTGCCATTTCAGATCCACCAAACACACTGAAAATCTGAAAATTTGGCATATCTTAAGAGTTGTGTTGCAGCAAATTGTTTTGGCTAAACTTTAGGAGGATGGGTAGCAACTTACTTGAGCCTCACTTGTTTTCTCACTGTATTCATTATTGTTCTGCGGGGAAGCCACTGAACCAGTAGAGTCACTTGTAGCATTGTTTTCTGTGGCGACTTCAAGTTTATTTTGTGGCGATGTTACGCTAGGAGGAGGCCTGCTAAGCTGTATACATCATATAAAATATTAAAATTGATGAACAAAAAAAGGAAAAGTGAAGTAAATTATACATCAATCTAGAAGAGAATCAAAGAATATCACATACAGCATGCCTTCTCCATACGTGCTGCCACAAGTTCCTTAGCTCATTCCTCCGAACAGGCTTTATAAGAAAATCAGCTGCACCTTTCAACATGCATTTGTACACCATGCTAACTGAATCATGTGAAGACATCACTGCATACCCATGACAGAATATATACTTGAGCAATTAGCCATATCTAACTAATGTCAACATTTAGTAAGGTTATACAGTAATTCAACATACTTATGACTGGAATGCTTTTGCAAATTTCATGCTCCATGATTAAAGTAAGAAGTGAAAATCCAGATATTGATGGCAACTCCACTTCTGTTAGTATAAGATCTATGTCAGGTGCTTTGTTCTTCAATGTCTCCCATGCCATTAGGCCATCAGGAACTGCAGCAACTGCATGTGAAAATTACCATTAAGTTCAGATGTGCCATATGCTAAAAGGTGAACATACGCACTTGCTTGAAGGACATAACATTAACAATGCCTACAGACATCAAACCACGGGCTTTCATGCAGTTAAGCCACTCTTCGCTATGGTGGACATTACGTATAGAATTATGTTTATTCAATCAAAAAACTTAGTATATTTATGTTTTGATTAGTTTAATTTGCACTCATCTAAAGCTTTTAAGCCAGGTGCTCCCAATTGAGCATTTTAGAAATTGATTGACATAACAAAATAAGTTAATCCATTCCTGGAATGACATTTTTTCTGTTGAGGTCAGTCACTAAGGATAAATGGAAGCCGGACAATTAGATTAACAAAGGTAAATGTAATGAACATGGCTCTAAATATCAGACCAGGCTAGCTGATCAAACCGGATTGGCGACCTGTCAGGTCAAGCATCTAAAACCGGAAGTTCAGTTCAGAACTAAGGGTCATTAATTAACGACTTATGTTGATAAATCGATATTGCGATCATAATAAATAGGCTCAGAGGAAAGAAAAAAAATTAATTTTCTTCCTCCTTAGAAAACAAAACTTAAGCCAAAAAGTAAAAGAGGAGAATAAGTAGAAGAAGGTACCACTGTAACTGCATTTACGGAGAAGAGCAGCGATAATCTGGCGGGTAGAATCATCGGCCTCAACAAGCAACACTCTGAGCGCCATCCGAGGTAGAAACCTCTCCCACCTAACCGCCACCTCCCCCGAACACGCATTCTCATCCTTCAGCTTCTTGATCCGCTCCCCTCCCTGCATCTGCATCTGTATCTGCATCATCCCCCTATTTATCAGCTCTCAACAACACTGCCACGTCATTCACCCATTCTCGAACAGCGTACTACATCAGTTTCAAAACCAAAAAAGCTGCATCAACGACAAAACCCTAAAAAGACGAAGAAAATAAATAAATAAATACTACGAAGAAGAAGAGGAAGCAACACCAACCTCATAATCCTCAATTTAATTTAGGCGTTTGTTGAAGTGTCTTAACTGCTAACTAGAACAGTGAAAATATCTGACAAGTCCGCCAAATTGAGTGGAGGCAAAGGGAGAGAGAGAAAGAAAGAGAGAATTTGCAAATTTTAAAGCGTTTTCACTTCAACAGTTGGAGAGCCAGCTTTCGCTCACGACCGCGAAAATCGCACAAAATATCTTCTCTTCGTTACTGCTTCCTTGTGTCACAGTACCTTCTCCTTTGGTCTTTCTTTCTTGGCAGTTGGATCAAAACGTGGGCCGCCATTGGGGCCTGTCCTCAACTACGCTGACGTGCCCCATTCTCCACCATCGCCTCCTGATTTTGATTCACCCCCTGGGATCCACCCTCCCACACGTGTCACTCCCTCCATCCATCTATTCTTTTCCAACACTTATTTTATTTATTTATGATAGGTGGATGGAGAGATAAACACATACCATAAGTTTATAATATTTATGCGGCAACACTTGGATTTAATTTAGACTTCTGGGAATATTATAATGTGAGGATATAAAGTAATTTTGGTGTCATGTGCCGGCAGATATTTTCAGCGGACGAATGCCACGTTGGCGAAGTGCCACCACATTTTTGGGATGTGAGAATGTGGTGGTGGGGACTCTGACACGTGGAACTCCCCAATCGAACCTTCTGGAGATTTTGTGTGGCTCTATGCTCATCGGCTTGTCTGTCTCTCGTTTTCAGCAGGCGCCACACCACGACTACATCTTGTTCTTCAATGATTCTCAGTTATTTATTTCTTTCTCTCTCTTTCTTTTCCATTTCTCTTTCCTTTCCCACCACTAGTTTTTCTTTTTCACGCTTATTTGTTTTTTAGGCCTTTTGATCTCCTACTTCACATTCTACGAAACTTGATGCTCCATTCCATTTGTGTTGAAATTGACACTCCTTGGACTTAACGTGCAAGAATGTTAGTTGTTTAGCTCCAATTGCCAAAACTTTATTAGTGGTCCCGTTAAGGTTTTTGAATGAGACAAAACTGTTTGGATATTAAAAACATTCTTTAAGATTGTTTTAATCTATAATAAATAAATGTAAAAATATATTTTAGAGTAAATATAATTAATATTGGTTTTAAACTTTTAAAAACAATAATGTTGGATGGCTCGGAAGCGTTTTTGTACATCTCATAAATATAATAAAAATAAGACTTGTCAAAATAAGAAAAATATATATTTGTGCATATAAAAACTTTTAAAATTTCCTTCTTATAGGTGAAAATTAAAATATTTCATTTTAAGTAAATAAAATTTATCTTTAAAATTTTTTAAATTCTATAATTTCTTTCAAGTAAATATTTAAAAAAATATTTTATTATAATAAATTTTAAATCCTTTCAAAAATTACATTTTTCTCTGTAATTGCTTTAAGCTTCTTATTTGCATCTGTTGTGCTTTTGCATCCTATTCTATTTTTTTACGCTTTTACCCCTTATTCAATTTACATTGTTCTAATATTTTCATTTCGTAACATCTAGCTTTACTGTTTTATAAACTGCTCGCATAATTTAAAATTTTAAATTACAGTCAAGTAAAGTCTTTGTTTAATCACCCAAAAAAACGAAGTCTTATTTTTTATTTTTTTGTAGATCAAGTAAAGTCTTTGTTAAAGTAATGATTCTAAGTTCAAAATTTACTTAAAGTCGAAATTCAATTTTACTGTGATTATCCCCAATGATAGTTATTATGAAGTTTTCACTAAAGAGGCAACTGCAAGATCAACTTTTAGCTGAGTTTCTCCATTCACTTCTACTATAATCAATGATTTTTATGTTATTACCATTAGCAACTTCACTAACAGAATTTGTAAATGATGGTCACAAAAGTTAGATCAGAGTGATAAATATCCTCGATCACTATATATATAAAGATCACACGATATTTAGCTTTTATAATTTGATAATAATTATGTTTAATTATGTGGATATGCATGTGCTTTAAAAGGAAAATTGTCTTCACAACTTAATTAAAAAGTTATAATTAGGTTCTTATGGTAATAGTAATATTATGATTAGACCTTTAACATACTATTAACAAGATGTTAAATGGCTTATACAAGTGGCTTGTCTTACCAGATTGAGATTTTTCCTGGCCAGCCTAGCAGCCGCTCGGAGTCTTGGGTCTCCGACCTCACGTGGCTCAGGTCCTAATAAACACCCACGTAGGGAAATATCATCCCATAATCTCACCGTTATCCTATACCTAGATCTGATGATTAACATCCTGATTGGATCCTTATATTAATGACTCTCTTAGTCTCCCACTATAAATATCTTGGGTCGCAAAGGAAATTAAAGTCAGGTTCATATGATAACTTAAAACATTTTATTTCATCCTCTCACCATGTAGCTCCAGACTTATAACAAAAATTAAATGTTTAACATACTGAAATCTAATACTAGCATCTATATCCACCCTATGATATTCTAATTAATATTTTGTTGTTGACTATGTTATGATTTACCATGTGCTTGAGAAGAAAACCAATCCCATCATGGTTATAGCCTATAAAGGCATCACTTGCAACGTATTTGAATTATAGAGTTGAATGAATTTAAGTATTTAGAAAACTCTTTCTCTTAATGTGTTGTGTCTTTTATTTTTAGAAAGAAAAATATGAAGTGTGACTGATTGTGTAGATTTGATATCATATTGGTATCAGAGTTGGTTAAATCCAATGAGAAATTTTAGAAAGTTTATGAGAAATAATAATAGCTCATACAATTAATTTTTTAGAATTAGTATAGCAAATAATTACAATATTGCTTAATTTGGTCCCAAATTAAATGAAAAACTTGATTATTATTATTGAGATACTTTAATGTGCACCCATTTAAAAGCTGACAATATTTGGAGCTTTATTGAACCAGGCATTCAAGAAGAAATAGATCAAGCAACTCAAAGGATAAACCAATAATTGGCATTGTCACAAATCCATCAAGGAGTGGATTATTCGGTGTTTGGGAAAATTGTAAATTCCAAAAATGCCAAGAAAGCATAAGATGCTCTAAAGCTATCTCACAAAGGTATAGAGAAGGCGCAAAAATCCAAACTACAATATTTGCGCAGAGAATATGAAAAGTATGAAATATCCAACTCAGAAACTGTTGAACAATATTTTTCTTATGTCACTGACCTTGTCAATAATATGAAAGTATATGAAGAGAGTATAGAAGACAACAAGGTGATTGAGAAAATTCTTCGTACTTTACCAATTAAATTTGATCATGTGGTGACTATAATAATTGAGTCACACGACATAGATAAAATGATAATTGCAGAATTGCAGGCGAGTATAGAAAGTCATGTTAGCAGGATCTTGGAGAAGACAGAAAAATTAGCGGAAGAAACCTTAAAGAGTCAGGTGATTTAAACATATTTGCTTAATCAAGCCATGAAGGAGAAAAAAGAAGTTATAACCAAGGTAGAGGAATTTCAGAGGAAGAGATTGCGACACTAATTACCATTAAGGAAGAGGAAATGATTTCATATCACACAATCAAGAAAGAAAAGGAAATAATTTTGGATCTGCTAATTGAGCAAGAGGAAGAGGTAATTTTTATCAAGAAAAAACAAAATTTAATTGTTTTTACTGTGGAAAATTTGGGCACAGAACTACAGATTGCATATTTAAACCAATAATTCAAAGCAACATCACTCAAGCAAATGTTACCAAAAACCAATGTCAAGATATTGATGAGAATTCTAATCCATAAAATCTATTTTTGGCAAGCAATTCTTTTGATGTTGCAGAAAATACATGGTATTTAGATGCCGGATGTAGCAATCACATGTGTAGCAAAAAGGAGTTTTTTTCTTCACTAGATAAAACTATAAAATCATTTGTGGAATTTGGCAACAAATCAAATATTATGATTATGGGAAAAGGTCAGATAAAAATAAAATTGAAAAAATGGTTCTCATAATTTCATTTCTGATGTGGTTTATGCTCTTAGTCTTCGTAACAATTTATTTAGTTCGGCATAGTAGTCAGAGAAAGACTATAATATCCAAATTTATCAAGGATACTACACAATATTTGACAATAATGAAATATTTATAGCGAAGGTAAAAGTGATTCGAAACAAACTTTTTCCATTGAAAATTCAACATGAAAAATTTTCTTGCTTGAGTTCAATGATATCTGATGATAACTGGTTGTGGCATATGAGTTTTGGACATTATTATTTTTCTGGATTACATTACATGTGAAGGAAAAAACTTATTTCAGGTTTGCGAATTATTCAAATTCCTAATTGTATTTGTGAAAGTTGTCAATTAGCAAAAGAAGTATAGAGAATCATTTCCTGTTGGAAAATCTTTGAGAGCAAAAAGGTTGTTGGAAATTGTGCATTCAGATCTATGCACCATTAATATTCCATCACATAATGGAAGCAGGTATTTCATTACTTTTATTGATGACTTTAGCAGAAAGACTTGACTGTATTTTTCGAAGCAGAAATAAAAAGCATGTGATGTTTTCAAGTCATTCAAGACAATTGTAGAGAATCAAAGTGGCTACAGAATCAAGATTCTAAGAACAAACAGTGGCAGGAATATCTTGCATGTGCAAATTTTTTTAAGTAGCATGGGATTCAACATCAATTGACAACCAGATATACTCCCCAGCAGAATGGAGTTACTGAAAGGAAGAACAGGACAATTATGGATATGGCGAAATGCGTGTTGAGGTTTAAGCAACTGCCTAAAGAAGTTTGGGTAGAAGTAGTTGTTATTACTGTGTATATTTTGAGCAGATGCTCAATAAAGAGTGTTCATAATAAGACTCTTGAAGAAGCTTGGAGTAGAAGAAGGTCTTCAATTCATCACCTCAGAGTTTTTGGGTGTATTGCATATGCTCACGTACTATATTAGTTAAGGAAGAAATTGGATGACAAAGGTGAGAAATGTATTTTCATTGGTTATAAAATGAACTCTAAGACATATAAACTGTATAATCCAGATATAAAGAAGGTGATCATCAGTCGAGATGTGACTTTTGATGAAGAAGCAATTTAGGATTAGTCTTCCAAAACTCAAAAGGATCCCACGACAATTTGTTATAGTTATGAAGAAGAAGATGGATAAGTAGGCACATCAGCTTAACTAGAATCATCGAGTCGACCTCAAAGGAATCATCAATTACCAGCAACACTGAGCGATTATGTTGTGAGCAATGATAATGATCCATCTGATGAGAAAATTATCAATTTTGATTTTTTTGTAGATTATGAATTAGTAAGCTTTGAAAAAGCTTCCACTGACAAGAATTGGAGAAAAACTATCGATGAAAAGATCATTGCAATTTAGAAAAATGATACCTGGATGCTAACATATTTGCCTGCAAGTAAGAAGCCAATAAGAGTGAAATGGGTATACAAGACAAAATATAAGCCTAATGGTGAGATTGATTGGTTTAAAGTAAGATTAGTTACAAAGGGATATAAGCAAAAGTCAGGCATTGATTAATTTGAGGTATTTGTTGCTATTGCTAGATTTGATCCAATTTGAATGATTATTTCACTTTTTGCTCAAAATAAGTGGAAGATATATAAAATGGATATCAAGTCAGCTATTTTCGATGGTGCTTTGGAGGAAGAAGTATATGTTGAGCAACCTGCAAGTTATGAGATCTCTAAAGAAAAAGACAAAGTCTACAAGTTGAATAATGCATTGTATGGTTTGAAACAGGCACCAAGAGCACGATACAAGAAGATTGATTCTTATTTCATTGAGAATGGTTTTCAGAGGTACCCATTTGAACATACTTTAAACATTAAATCTGTTGATTCTGGTGATATACTCATTGTATACCTTTATGTTGATGATTTGACTTTCATTGGAAATAATTTAAAGTTGATTATAGAATTCAGGGAGGCCATGGTGAAACATTTTGAAATGACAGATTTGGGTCTAATGTCTTACTTTTTGAGGGATTGAAATTGTTTAACAGGATCATGCTATTTTCATTTCTCAAAAAGAAATATGCTAATGATATTCTAAAGAAGTTTCATATAGATAATTAAAAGTCAGTCTCCACTCCATTTGAAGAGAAGTTAAAATTGATAACTGATGCAAGTTGTCGCTACCCGCAACACATTAAAAAGTATTAAAGTAATTAAATCACACAAAAAATATAGCTAGAGTGTGATCCAAGTAGTCTCACAAGAAAGTGTTCCAATTGATTCGAGAAAACTGGGGGTTTTGAATTTATAGCAACCAAATTAAATTAAGAAAATATAATGGAAAAAATTACCTGCACAAGGATTCCCTCTGATTAAGAATTGTTCAATCACTGGCTCAAATAAATAAATTCTTGGTGGTGACCACCTTCATAAATTATGCTTTCACACAAAAAAGGATGCAATTTTACTTAACAATCATACGATCGTACTTCCGCTAGGGGTTTAACTAACACATGAACTAATGATCACAATCGTGACTTTATATGTCACGACCCACCTATGGAGTGTGACCGGCACGTGAGGATTTGGGTCCCCACGGAAGCCTCTGGTAACGTAACTGACTAATATGCATAAATAATCTAAATTTATTCAAAATATCTCAAGTTCAACTAAAACTTCAATAATATGAAATTGTTCTCAAAACATAAATTCTAAACATAAATTTGCATAAAATCCATATTCTAGGCCAAAGCCAAACATAACAAAACAATTACAGAAATTCTGAAAATATATCATGTATGTCCGGGGATCCAGCCTACACAATTTATTGGAGCACTACTAGACTGACATAATTGACAATAAGCTCCACTCCAAAGCGAAGCTCACCAAGTAGTCGTAGCACAACTACGAGGATCTGTGGTACAACTGAAACTGTAGCTGTATCTGTAGGGAAAGGAAAAGAGAGGGGTGAGTTCATCAAAACTCAGTGAGCGAGCCTCCACTCACAACCCACACGGGACAATAACAAAATAAATGACATATACATGCAACTGATGTGAAATATATTACATATATAATTACATATAAATTAACTGAATCTATGGCAATAACTAGTAGAGAAACATGAATTATTCTATACATAATTATCTGAGCTGAATAGCTAAATCTGAGCCAATGACTAATCTGATGGGCACCTAACTAGGTCCCATAAATGGACATCTCATTAGGTTCCTTATTGTGGGTGAGCTAGTCCTCTAGCGGACCACTTGGTACCAAGGTTAACGATCAATTCTGCAGCCGTTAACTCACTGATCTGTTTCTCACTAATTAATATAAAATAATTTGATCATAAACCAAATAAATATAAAAGCTCTGAATTCATATAATTCTAACAATTTGACTGTAGCATAACTGAGATTCTAAAATCATGCCCAAGGGATCACCAGCTTGTAGACATAGTGATTTCAGTAATCAATAGAATATGTATCTGACAATTGTTATGAATTATACTTTATTCAATACTTTCAATAAATCATATCTAGTATTCTAAAATCTTCATAGGAAATACATAATCTGAAAATATGTTAATCAATATTTCCACTGTAAATATTAAACTGAGGTCTCACAATTTCATAAACTAGGAAAAGATATTCTATAACAAGAAAGGTATCAATTATGGTCCCATGAGTTTTGCTAAAATGATTAATTTTCATGATAACTGTAAAAGTAATAATATTTCTAAAACAGGCATAATTATAACAATATATTCTCTTGACATAAATCATTCTAAAATTTCATAAATAATTTATATAATATGAAAAAATATTAATAATAACCAAAAGTATGATCATGAGCTTAAACCCACTCACCGTTGGTAGTCGTGAGTGTGCTTCTACTAATAACTTTACTCTGAAGTATTGGAATGGTACAAATAACCAATCTCACAGATTAAAAGAAAGGAGCGTCACAACGTCCCAAGAGAGGATTAGCTAGGCTCACTGAAGCTCGGCCATGAAGATCATGAGCTTGACAAGAGATGAGTTCGGCCAAGAAGAGGTTTGGTTTAGAGGAGGTGTGACTTAGAGGAGGTGGAAGCAAAACTTAGCAAAATGAAACTAAACATTTCTTACACATACACACTCCTACACTCATATATTTATACACAAATATAATAATCATGAATAATATTAGTGCTATTTGTCTACACTTAATAATAATAATAAATATTATTAATGCTTACTACACTTAGTAATTATAATGTTAAATAATAATAATGCTAACTACACTTAGTAATAATAATTATAATGCTAGCTACATGTGATATTCCAAAATAAAGAAATTATAATTATTATGAATTATTATTATTATTATTATTATTAAGTGCACCTATCATTATTATTATTTAACATTATTATTACTAAGTGTAGCTAGCATTAGCATTATTATTATTAAGTGTACCTAGCATTATTATTATTTAACATTATAATTACTAAGTGTAACTAGCATTATAATTATTATTATTAAGTGTACCTAGCATTATTATTATTTAACATTATAATTACTAAGTGTAGCTAGCATTATAATTATTATTACTAAGTGTAGTTAGCATTATTATTATTTAACATTATAATTACTAAGTGTAGTAAGCATTAATAATATTTATTATTATTATTAAGTGTAGACAAATAGCACTAATATTATTCATGATTATTATATTTGTGTATAAATATATGAGTGTAGGAGTGTGTATGTGTAAGAAATGTTTAGTTTCATTTTGCTAAGTTTTGCTTCCACCTCCTCTAAGTCACACCTCCTCTAAACCAAATCTCTTCTTGGCCGAACTCATCTCTTGTCAAGCTCATGATCTTCATAGCCGAGCTTCAGTGAGCCTAGCTAATCCTCTCTTGGGACGTTGTGACGCTCCTTTCTTTTAATCTGTGAGATTGGTTATTTGTACCATTCCAATACTTCAGAGTAAAGTTATTAGTAGAAGCACACTCACGACTACCAACGGTGAGTGGGTTTAAGCTCATGATCATACTTTTGGTTATTATTAATATTTTTTCATATTATATAAATTATTTATGAAATTTTAAAATGATTTATGTCAAGAGAATATATTGTTATAATTATGCCTGTTTTAGAAATATTATTACTTTTACAATTATCATGAAAATTAATCATTTTAGAAAAACTCATGGGACCACAATTGATACTTTGCGTGTTATAAAATATCTTTTTCCTAGTTTATGAAATTGTGAGACCTTAGTTTAATGTTCACAGTAGATATATTAATTATCATGTTTTCAAACTATGTATTTCCTATGAAGATTTTAGAATATTAGATATGATTTATTGAAAGTATTGAATAAAGTATAATTCATAACAATTGTCAGATACATATTCTATTGATTACTGAAATCATTATGTCTATAAGTCATGATCCCTTGGGCATGATTTTAGAATCTCAGTTATGCTACAGTCAAATTGTTAGAATTATATGAATTCAGAGCTTTTATATTTATTTGGTTTATGAACAAATTATTTTATATTAATTAGTGAGAAACAGATCAGCGAGTTAACGGCTGCAGGATTGATCGTTAACCTTGGTACCAAGTGGTCTGCTAGAGGACTAGCTCACCCACAATAAGGAACCTAGTGAGGTGTCCATTTATGGGACCTAGTTAGGTGCCCATCGATTAGCCATTGGCTCGTATTTAGCTATTCAAATTTTATAATTATGTACAGAATAATTCATGTTTCTCTACTAGTTATTGCCATAGATTCAGTTAATTTATATGTAATTATATATGTAATATATTTCACATCAGTTGCATGTATATGTTATGTATTTTGTTATTGTCCCGTGTGTGTTGTGAGTGGAAGCTCGCTCACTGAGTTTTGATGAACTCACCCCTCTCTTTTCCTTTCCCTATAGATACAGCCTACGCTTTGCTTGTACCACAGGATCCTCAGTAGTTGTGCTACAGCTTCCTTGGTGAGCTTCGCTTTGGAGTGGAGCTTATTATCAATTATGTTAGTCTAGTAGTGCTCCAATAAATTGTGTATACAGGATCCCCGGACATGCATGATATTATTTCCAGAATTTCTGTTAATTGTTTTATTATGTTTGGCTTTGGCCTAGAATATGGATTTTATGCAGATTTATGTTCAGAATTTATGTTTTGAGAATAATTTCATATTATTGAGTTTTAGTTGAACTTGAGATATTTTGAATAAATTTGGATTATTTATGCATATTAGTCAGTTACGCTACCAGAGGCTTCCGTGGGGACCCAAATCCTCACGTGCCGGTGACACTCCGTAGGCTGGTCGTGACACTACACTTAGTAATTATAATGTTAAATAATAATAATGCTAGGTACACTTAATAATAATAATGCTAATGCTAGCTACACTTAGTAATAATAATGTTAAATAATAATAATGCTAGGTACACTTAATAATAATAATTATAATGCTAGTTACACTTAGTAATTATAATGTTAAATAATAATAATGCTAGGTACACTTAATAATAATAATAAATAATAATAATAATAATAATTATTATTATTATTATTATTATAATTTCTTTATTTTGGAATATCACATTATAAA